>JBCJKH010071369.1:8195-31492 GCA_039877255.1 Loriculus beryllinus
TGGTGAGGCACTGGAATGGGTTGCCCAAGGAAGTTGTGAGTGCTCCATCCCTGGCTGTGCTCAAGGCCAGGTTGGACAAAGCCTTGGGTGGCATGGTTTAGTGTGGGGTGTCCCTGCCCATGGCAAAGGGGTTGAAACTGGATGATCTTAAGGTCCTTTCCAACCCTAATTATTCTATGATTCTTTACAACAGAAGCCTATTAAAAGCTTTTTAAATACTGCTTCAGGAAAAACTAGTACTTAAAAAAAAAATTAGAACTATTTTTTGCTTTAAAAACCGTTATGGACTGGTTTTTTCTGATACAGAAACTCAACAAAGTAATTTCCAACCACAGTAGTAAATAGGCAAGATAAAAATGACATAAGTGATCTTTCAACCAGAAAAACCCCTAAGTGATAGTACCTAGCTGTTAGCCTTTGTGTACAAGCTTGGCATCAGAAACCCTGCCCACCTACAAGATTTTATCAACCCAGACACTCCTCCTACCTTCAGAGCCTGTTGATTACAGCCCACAAGCCACACCCATCTTTCCCATTACTCCTGGCTTCATCATTCCTTTTTCCCTCTAGGCTTGTAGACAGTTCTGTATCTTGTTTCCTAACAGACATAACAAGGCCTTTGATGTTCTCATCACTTCTCTTTAACTTCCATTATAGTCAGCATTTTCATTGAGACTGAAATTAAAGCTTAATGCTCCTAGTTTAAAGAGGCTTTTAAGTAAGTTCATGAAAATGTATCAAGTGACATATATATGTTTTTTTAAATGCAAAACCCCTACACCATTCATTGGCCTGGGCTTTTTCACTTGAGACCACAATGTTGCTTTCTGGATCAAGCTGAAATGCCAAGCAAATAACACAAGTCCTGGAAAATGCCCATTCTAATGAGAGAGGAAGGAATTTTAAATATATAACTCCTTAGTGTTGAACTGGTTACATTTATTTTATGTAAGCTTGGTATTGTACACTCCCCTATGACTTACATTCTGATGACAGCAGGAGAAACAAGGTAATCTATAATTATAGGAGGGACAATCGGAAGCAATTGCTCAGGCAGCTGGCAACAAAGCTGGCAAGGAGGAGGTGCACAAAGTAGAGCACTGACTTTCTGATTCCTGGGTTCTCATTTAAGTAATAGCATAGAAGTTTCATAGGCAGCACTTGAAAACCTCATGTTTCCCAGACACTGAAGGAATGAAAATTACTCAATCAGCCAAAAGATGGAAGTTACCAGTCAAAGCCTACTAATGTACTGATAAAAGACTTCTTGGACATGATCGCAGGAACATGCTAAGAGGCCCTTATCTTTGTATTAGATACTTAAGAGTCAGACTTGGTTCCCACAAAGGACTTTATGCTCACTTGGTAAAAAAGTAAAATCACAAAGGTTTGTTACCATCTCTGATCATCTCAGACTATGGAAAAGTTGAGTCTTCCATGAGTCATGCCCATGTCTGAGGGCTTACAAAAAGTACTATAAAAGCTGTGTGATTCGATCAGAGCAGTTGATCTGCTTTTCATGAGATGAACACTGCTCTTCTCCTGCCCTGCTCCACTCCTCTTCTTGAATAGGGAAATTTCTAGTGTAAGAAGATGTATTAAAAGGTTAAGCTTTAATTCAAGCACTCTGCATTTCAAAGTGCACCAGCAGATGCCCACATATCACAGCCTTCTCCACAGGCAGCCCAGGTTTGGGCTTCTTTCCTTGGGTGCTTGCTGTTGTTCCTCCACAGTCACATCCGGGTTTTTAAGATGGCCTCAGGTAATTTTCACCTTAACAGCAGACAAGTGGTTTCTGCTTCACCCACAAGAATATTTTGTCTGCTTTCACCAGTTTCACCTCCGATTTACCTTGGGCAAAGCCTGGTGCAGGGAAGACACCATCCAAATGGCAGTGTACCATCAGCAGGGCCTCCTCATTACCCCACAAGTTCATGAAACCTAGTAATTCATGAGGAAATCAAAGCTGCAGGGACTAAACAGAGAGCACTGAAAGGCCAGGTCCTGCCTGCTCAGCAAGATCAGCACCAAGAAGACCTACTTCACTTCTTGGGGGGCAAGAAAGGGTGAAGCGCATGCTCGAGCTTTCAACATAAGCATCACATATGGATTTCTATATTTCCAAGAAAAAACACATTAATTTATTTGCAAACAGCTGAAATCTCAGAGCAAAGGACAGTTAGTTTGGTGACTGCCTGACAGCTCCATCATAATAGCTCATTATTTTCATGCTTTCATAGCCTAAGGACTTTGGGCACATTAACAACAAATAAACTTCTGAGGATAATTAAAACATAAAGAGAATTCCTTAAATGAAATACAAGAGCAAAACCAAAGAACAGTTCCCAACATGCCATCCTGGTATGTGACATAAAGTAAAATCAATGAAGAAAGATAACAAAAACCTGGGAGTTATTTTATTTTTAGGCACCTCCCAACCTTTTCTGTTGCTTGCCAGTGTGCCTTTCTGGCTGGCTGAACTAGTTACTCAGAGCACCTGACAGTTTCAGCTGACTCAAGGAACACATTTAAGCTTTATCTGTGCGGCAGAGTTATTTGCATCAACTCAGAGTCTGTTCTTTTGACAGTTGTCTCATTTAATTGAGTAAAAAAAGCTGTCAGTCTAAAGAAACTGAGCCCAAGGTAAACTCACTTTGAACTAACCATCTGCCAGAGCATCTCTCAGGACAGCCAATACTTAAGGATATGTTGAATCCAGTTCTCTGGATCCCTAATTAGATCATTCCTGAATTAAACTGTCAATGGCCCTAAAAATTCAATGCGCACCTTGCAACTACAGAGATAAATCTCTTTTCCCTAAAGACAGGCAAGAGGCAAAGCGCACAAAATATCTTTGATAACAATGCAAGAGAACAAAAACATTTTCACAACAGATTAAATCCATACAGCAAGCCCCCAAAATATCCATTTTTATGAATATGTTGATCCAAATGCAGGTTTCCGTGCAATATCACAGCATATAAATAAAAAGTAGCAATATCCCAGAAGAAGAGAAAGCAGGTAATATTGTCCTGGGTCAGGCCTGACGAGGTAATTGGAGTGCACACACAAGACTCATGGCTGTTGCTGGTCCACAGCCTTTCTGGCTACTGTAGTAAAAAAATTACCTACTTCACATTAGTAAGCCAGTGGATGAAGAACCAGATTTACCCCTAATGTAACCAGTGCTAGTGAGCCTCCATCATAAATCCAGCCGCGAGGCACAGAGTGAGAAGCTTCCACTATTAAAATCAGATTTCACAGGGGGGTCCGATGCTCATTATCAAATACAAATTCCACTGGCATTTTTTTTCTGCAGAGGAATCATTTTTAAATTCACTCCTCTCTATGGATTCTCTAGTGTCTAATAATAAGTACTTTCCTTTAATTGCATGCAATTAAGCCTCTTCTGTACGCCTGTTCTCAGAAAACTTGCGGATATGTCATTATCTCTGAAACATCTGTCCTTCTGTCAAGCATGACCCAAACTGATGGATTACAAAATAGTGGTGGGAGGGGAAACATAGCTAAAATTTAAGTCCCCATGAAAGAACGAGAATGAAAGGGAATATAAAGATGACAACCCTAAGGGTAAGAGTAAGAAAGGAAAAGGAGTGCAAACATCCTATGATTAGTTTATTGACAAGAAACAAACACAACTTGCAATTCCAGCTGCGATACAACTATTAAGTAATCTGTCACTTCAAACTTTCCACCTTTTTTAAACCTCACCAAGTTGATGTACAAGCAGTAAACCAACAAAGCACTGGAACACAATTACTAGAGACCTTCAGAGCTACTTGGGTCTAGGTAAGCTTCTCTGTGAAGTCTAGACAGACCATTTCAGGGGCTGTAACTGAGTGCTCGAGGGGTAAAAAATAATTTAGCACTCTTAGCAGACACAAATTAGCCCGATTTATCCTCATTCCTGGTTAGAGTTGTTAGTGTCCGGTCGTGCACAGAAAACAAAGCCCTTAATTCAGGAAAATGTGGCTGAAAACACAAAGTAATAAGGCAGCTACTTCTGTGCAACTTTATTTACAATGTAAGGTGGGAAGGCAAGAAAACCCAAATGTAACTCAATGCTCAGCACTCCTTCTCAGCCTTTTTCACTGTCTTACTTTCATCCTCAGCATTGTGGCTTATCTAAGAAAACTATTTGTCAGCTAGCTTAATTTTCAAGTCACTGGAAATTAATTCCACATTTGTAGTTTCTTCCGTATACTCTCAAACACTTTGAAATACTTGAGGAATTAATTCATTCAAAGATGTCTGTTGTTCAAAGCTACCCTTTCTCTCATTTTTTTTTCTGAGGAAGGATTCAAGCAAATAGAAAAGCCTGGGTTTTACAACATGCATTTTGTACCTGGCCATGACCTGCTAATCTTCAAAGTCTATTGATCCATGAACGTTTCTGGAGTAAAATCATTGATTCTTTGGAGAGTCAGAAAGAAGCAGCTAAAATGAGGATGGCTGGGGGAGATCTGTGTAAATGAAAGCTGAAATTTCAGATTACTGTAATTAAATAAAGATTTTCAGATAGTAAAGTCACATACATATTATGACAATTTCATGAGGGTTCCTGGGTTTCATTTTGGGGCTTTTTGGTTTGTGTTTGGTGGTTTGTGTGGGTTTTTAAAACCAATATAGTGGTAACAAACGACCAAATACTACCCTCAGTTATGCATTATGTAGATTCTGACAGCAGCTTTTCGTAAGTGCACATGAAAGCATATTTAGGCCCTAGAGTCAGCCATAAAAATTTAAATGATATTGCATACACAGAGCTGGAAGTGTATTTCCACTGCATTCAATATGAAATATTTCCCAGTTGGTGGCAGACATAAATTACTTGAAGATGAAGAATATTACATTGTGCTTGAATAAAAGGAATTTGGAAAGGTCTCAGTTTAAAACAACAATTGTGTTTGACCTGAACAGACTAAATGCAGTGGGCCACCTACTCTCAACATAGTTTTGACTACTATTTTTTTTCCTCATAATGAATTATGAGTCGGACTTCTGTGATTGCTGCATTAAGGCTGTAAAGAATGCAATAGTCAAAAGAAAGGAGGGACTTTTCCTGTATTAACAAGTGCACAGGGCTGCATCTCAGTAAAATCCTGTTCAGCTTGGCTGGGTTGACAGCCATGCTCAGCAGTTTCAGAATTATGCCATTTAAATACACAAAGATCCAGTACTCAGCCTCTAACAATTAATTTTTTAAATCTTAGCTAGAAAGAAAAAGCAAAGAGGGATCCTTTAGAGAGATCCTCTCTATTTATCTTTTTCCTCAAAGTTGCAAGTGTGGGAAGTACACCCTAAGCAAACTTACCCACCTCTAATTCTTACCTGTAAGCCATGCTGATAAGATGGATCCCTTTTTTACTCCTAGCTTTAAACACCCATGGTGTTGATATGTGAATTTGCTGTACTCTAACATGCTGGGCTTGATGTGCAGAATCTTTATGGTTTAACGGAGAGAAACAGATACACTCAGAGCAATTCCAACTTAATTTGGACATCACTGTTCAGAAGAGTTACCACCCTACATTATCCCCTAAAAATGCCCACTTCTTTATATTAAATAAAGGACATTTTGAAGAACTTAGATATACGTATTAAATGTGCAAACATCTGCATACTGTTAGGTGAATCCTACAAGGTGACTACTCTATATTCTGTAATTTGGATGAGTAGGATGTATCAATATTGCATACCTGAAGACCAGTAGTTTTAGAATACCCTATGGCAGCTATCACTGTGGAAAGTGAAACACAATAACACTTCTTATCAACCTTGGAGACCTGCCTCTTCCCTTCTAATGCTTTTCAGACAACTAAGAAAAGGAAACCAGATAACACAGACCTTATTTGCCTGCATGCAAGGAAACTGGCTGCAGCTTCATGGCCATTACAGAATGAATGTGGATCAGAACAGCTGTAAAGGTAAGACTTTGGGAGCAAATGAGGTAATCATCTTTCACCACAGCACTTTATATTGTGGTACTTGTAACAAAATAATGCAGTTGAGAGTCAGCATACAATATTATACCACCATGGCTTAAGGTAACTATTATCAATATTAAATACTTGAAGCCATTTCAAAACCTGTACATTACTCACTCATCTGGTTTACATGCACCAGAAGCATCTCAGAACAAGTTTCTCCCATCTTTTGCTCTTTCCCAGTCAGTATTATGCATTTTCTTAATTTGGCCATTCATGAGTTAACACACAAACAGTGTTTTCATACTCCTTTCTGAGCAGCAGCTTTCACTTGCTCTTCAGGGTCTGTGCTTCCAGAGACAAGATCTGCTCAGGATACCACTGGGATTTTTCTGCATTTCTGCCACAACCCCTTAGTGTCAGTGGCACACACAACCTACACACAAGGATCCAGGGGAAATCTGATGTAAGCATCAGAACATACCCTTCTCTTACTTGTTAAATCTCAACTGAAGAGCACTAATCACTCTTGGAGAGAATAACTCTGTATTACATTAGGTCAGAAACTGCCTGCCTTATTTGCCATAGAAGGCCCAAGTCCCTCTGAATTCCATCCACATTAGCCTTTCTGGGGAAGAAACACAGCCTACATTTAATTTTTTTTCCTTTTTTAAGTTACAGATACTACTATATCGTTTAAAATAAGTGGATAAATAATAGCCAAAGTATTCCCCCACCAAAAAGTCCTTTTAAGTACATCACATTGTCAGTTTTTGTTGTGTAGTATTATCTATGACAATAGCAGCAACACTGTTCTTCCAGCAACTAACTTGAGGAATATTCTTCTTACTGCCTTTATGAGCCCACAGACTTGATTCTGCTTGTCTGGCAAGACTGTTATTTGCATTGCATGACTATTTCATACCACACGATACTGATCATATATCCAGCATCACCAAGTTGAAAGCTAACAAAAAATCTGGCACTAATTTTACTTTTCACAAGCTAAATACAATAATTTAAAAGGAAATATTCTGAGAACCATTTAAGCCTCTGCACGTGCTCATGGTACCTCTTAAAGCACGGCAGAGCTAGCAGCTTCCTTTACCTAAGCACTGCTTTAACAGGGGCTCTCTTCCCATCAAATACTAGATTCTGCCTCTTTAACATTCGGAACTGGTAGTGACTACTGCCAGCCCCTAATCTCAGCTTGTTTCCAGCAATCAGCTAAAGTTACTCGTCAAATCTGTAAGCAAAAATGTCTTCAAAGAGACTCTAGCTTAATTTTGTCTAGCCAGAAGGAAGGTTGTTAGGACAGCGAGGAGCAAAGCTAAATTTCATTAAGCTACCACAAAGTTTACTCACCATGAAAAACACTTGGCTATAAATGAGGTATAAGATATATAAAGAATAAATAAGTGAGAAATAGCTACGGGCGAGAGACTGAGAAGGCTGGAGCACAAACAGCAAAGAAGAGAAAAAGCAAAATAGTAAAACAAAGTTACTCCAACACGAGGCACAAATGAATCACAGCTTATTAATTTTCAGTGGAGAGAGATCTCAATTCCATTACACTTTCAACACACAAAGCACCAAGTCAGTAAAATAATCATCTGCTGGAACAGTATTTTTATTGGTCTGATGATCAGTGCTTATCTTACCATAACAAAAAAACCACCCACACTTGCTCAGACCCTTTCCCAGCAGCAGTGCCTCAGTGCATCAGGTCTCAATTCCTGAGCATTTTGTCTATTAATAAATCAGGTGCTCTCTGTGAATGGGACACCACATCCCCTGCATTTGCTGTTAGTCAAACTCTTCCTTTGCTGTTTCAGAATTGCTTGATGCAGCTCCTTGTTAAATGCTTGGAATGAAACCCTCACATTCAGGATGTTTTACTAGCTGGTTAATTACACCATAATTCTAGCTTGGCACCTCCATCCTCCTAACTGGCACTCAATCTAAGACTTAGAAAATCTCACTGATCCCACTTATAAAAAAGCTTATATTAAAGTATGCCTGAGTTCCCATAAGGAAAGATGAATTTTCACAACTGTTCACTGAAAGCAAACACAGTCCATGCATCACTATCAATTCAGCAGATGTTCATTTTTCCTGAAGATGCACCTTTCCTCTAGGAATATAAATACTTCACTTAAATTCTAACATCCAGCAGTTCCCACCATCTTCATATTGGGAAGAGAGCTTTTTTGAAACTGCTTAGCTTGGAAACGAAAGCTTAAACAAGCTGCTGCTTTGAATAAATATAAGAGTATTTTTAGAAGTAATTCTTATGTTAGCAAAATTACTCCCATGCCCACTTGGGTGTGATCAATGCTAAGAGTAAAACCTTTTCTGCTTCCTTCCACCATACAGAAAAGAATCAAAGAAATCAATGCTGTTTCACTGCAGATTTAACACATAATATCTCGGTAACACTTGCATTAGCAAGATTTAAACAGATAGAAGAGCAGAAGCTTGCTTAGTCTCTTGGGAAGCAGTACAATCTATTTTGAAAGCACAACATGTTTACGTGGAGGAGGTAAGGAAATAGAATTTCAGGAGATATTTCTAAAATGGGAATTTTAATTCAGGACATTGGTTATTTCAGGAAAGATGCAAAAATTAGAGTTAACAGAAGCCTAAACTATTTTTTTTAATAACTGAACATAAAAAGGTTCTTCAATAGAACTGACAAAAATCATGATGAATCAAGTTGCTGAAAATCAATTGACATAACAGTGATGGGAATTAACAGTCACTACAGGATTTGAGTGACACCTCAATGGGAGGTCTTTTGTTGTTGTTTGGGCTGGTTTCTAGAAGAAAAGCTTTAGTTCAAACCTACTACTGAATTTGACCTGTGTTTGAAATACATGGTGCACCAGGCCCAGGGCAATACCACTCACCTTAATTGCTGCTTTGGGTTTTGATATGAGGAAAGTCCACAGCCTAAAGATGGTTGAGATTCCATCCCTTCCCCAGCTTCTGAAGGGTACACAAGCCTCCTATCCTCTCAAGGCAAACAGTTGACATGGTCCCAGTTCCAGATTTGTTTATTGAAGCTCAGATCAGAACCAGGAATTGGGCAGCAGAAACCGGTATGGTTTTGGTTTAATATTTTTACAAGTTCTCTTATACTCTAAGACTTGTACCTTGGTTCCCCCAGAACAGAGAATCCATCTGCAACAATCACTAGAAGGCAATCTACCCCTCTTCTTTTGTAAGATGATACTTTCTCCCTTCTCACCAAACATGTACCAATGTTGTTGTATCCAGAACACACCATTCCAAGTGTGCTGATATGCTAATTTGCCAGATTTTCCCGTATTTGTCCTCTTTTCCGTATGTTAGCATGTTTCTGAATTTTACTAGTTACTTCTTTTGCCAAAATACTTTCACTGGTTGCAGTCAAGCTCCTTTTAACTCTGAAGTCTGCCAAACACAGGTTTTTCCAGTGCTCCCTGAAAAGAGGAACCAAAAAGCAGATCCTCAACTTGTTTCTCTGTCTAAAGCCCATGGCAGTGACCTATCTCTCTTTGCTGGGGATTCACTTTAATACAACTTCAGATGTTAACTACCAGCCAGCTTTCCTTACCAACTTTAACAATTACCTGCCTCAGCAAGGTACTGCTAATAAAAAGCTGGAAGGAAGACTAACAATATCTTGGATTTCTCCAGTTCCTGAAAGTGCCTTTGGATAAAACTTGCCCTTGATCTTTCTCTGTAATAAAACAGCATTTTAGCAACTTAAACTTACATAGCAACTGTATTTCAGTTCTTTTCACATCCTGGATCTGAAACTCCCATTCACATTAAACAGTCTTAGATGGTAGATATCATCAACCTATACGGAGCAAACACTTGCATCCTGAGCTCAGAACCTGCAGTAGCATTTGATGTGGCCATCATACCAGAGCCTTCCCAACACCTCGCACCCTCGCTCTTGCTAATACCTATTCCTGGCTGTAACGTTTCAGGCACATCACACAGTGACTGTGGGCACCTCACACAGGTGAACTTGGAAAGATAGTGTGAAGAGAAGTACGAGTGGTTTTCTCTGTGCTCAGAGCAACCTGGTCTAGCGGAAGGTGTCCCTGCACCCTGACAGGGAGTTGAAGCTGGATGAGCTTTAAGGTCCCTTCCAACCAAAACCATTCTGGGATTCTAGAGCAAGGGAGTTTTTAAAGCCAAATTATCCCTTTTAATTTCTAGGTACGGATTTGATCAGGTAGAGTAAGCCATGCAAAACACTGCTACCAAGAAATTAAAGTGTTGGTTGCTTTTGTACTCTCCTGGATAACCCAATGGTCACAGTCAGAACTCTCACCCAAGACAACAAACTGAATTAATTTCCTGCAATGTAAAAAATATGTAGTATGAATATTTCAGCACCCTCTCCTACCCTTGACCACAGTAACTCTGTGGACACCTGTATCCAGATAAACAAATGTAATGTTCAAGAAAACACATCACATCTGCAACTACATCCTCCCAGTTTCACCATGGGAGGTTTTCAAGAAACCTGAAGGAATGGACACCTTCCCATTTGAAATAGCCATGAGCATATTTCACCTATGATAGAAAACAGATTCATAGCCACATCTGTGCCACTGAAAGCTATTTATTTTCTTCCAAATCATCCTAAAGGAAAATGTGAAGAACTGACATATTATGGCAGTGCCTTGACTAATGTGGTTTTATGTTGTATCAGCAGCGTTTCTTCAGTGCTAGAAGTCTACGCTGGTTCTGCAAAACTAAGTGATTGCCATGTTACTATTAACTGCAAATTAAAAGACAAATTACAAATAAAAGTGAAACCTCTAAAAGAAGAGAAGTAGACTGCTTAGTCACTAATAAAGGCTGGTGAAAGTAATGCAGAACAGCTCCATGATATGGTTTAAATCTAAACTATGTTTTAAGTGTAAGTTACGTAAAAATACTAAAAACGTAAAATGTCTTAATTGTAAGGTAGCTTAATTGTTCCCTTATTTTTGGCTTATGTGTGTAGGTTTTTTCCTCTCTGCAACATCCAGCAACTATAGGGCCCTGCTTAAAATGAAATACATTGGAAAAATATAGAAAGGAAACTCAAGTCAAAAGCAGTGTGTTTACAGAGAAAACACCACACTGGAACCAATGATGGAGAAATATTTACCTTTCTGGGAAAAAATCACATAGAAATGTCAGCATTACACAAAGCCTTCAACTGCTTACATCTACACTTAAACGTAGTTGCAGCAATCAGACACTCTACAAGATTAAAACTGAATTCCTCTGTGCTGGTCTGGTCAAGATACACCAAAGAAACTGCTCGCAACAGGTAAGAATTTATACCAAAAGAAGATACGCTGCTTCCCCCCAACACCACCACTGATTTCTCAATGTTTTAGTATGTAACACACAGCAAAATCTTTCTGTAGAACACCACAGAACTGTAGTGTACAGTTTGCAGAGGATCTGAAGTCTTTCATATAAATGAAGCCACATAACTCCACTGATCAGTAGTGGTATAACTGCCCCTTGATAAGGGCTAACCAGAGATCCCTACAGTCTCCTGCAGACTGGTAATCACTGCCCACACAGCAGAGCCTCTGCTAACACATCTGACAAAACCAAAACTATTGCTCTCCTCCCCAGCCCTCATCATCTCCAGCATGACAAGCTTCAGCTTGACAGAGGACAATTTTTAACCACAAAAAAACCCCAAACACTGGCACTGCTACACTCTTCCCTCCATCATGGGATAAACTGATAAATGCTCCCTTCTGCTGGCATAGCTGCATCCACACCAGCAGTTTAGACTGCAGTCTCAGTGACAGAGTGTGAATTTTTCATTTCCTATGCTGACAAAACACACAGGTACCCCAGGGACACGTGGCTGCACAGAGCTGGTCTTATGAAAGGACACCTAGAGCAGATGCTAGAGAATGAGAAGGAAAAGCCTTCAGGCACAGCTGCTGCCTCCTCCTTCTCCAACACTGACAGCCAGAAAAATGCCAGACTTCTGCCCACCCCTTCCTTCTATAGGAAGTAAAAAGTCAAACCTTAAAGTACCTCCTATGGCACTTCAATGGCCCCGTGCTGCTAACTTCCTCCACAGACAGCGAAATAACACGTCAACTCTCGCATCTCCTGCCTTTTTCCTGTCCTTGTTATTTCAAACTCAATGCATCCCAGCCTAAAACTATATACAGTGTAGTCCGTAACATTTCCATGACTTCTCAACCCTGATCGCGATCTCAAGAGGCCCCAGGGGCAACATTACTGATGTAGCAATACACAATCTCTTGTTTCTTATTTCTGCATAGGGAAATAGGAGAAATAAATGAGAAAACTACAGAAATAGGAACAAGCCCAGAAAAAGCACAATGTTCTCTCATACCAATACTGTCCTCTCTCAAATGCATATTACAGTAACATATGATGTCTTAATTACGCTTTTGCTCAAACACAGTAAGACACTTTTTATCTTAAGCATATGTCATATCTGCAATAATTTCATTACAGCTGTAGACATTATATGTGACAAATAACCACACAGGTAGAGGAGTAGTTATCACATAAAGTGTCTTGGAACATTATGACAGTAAGATTAGAGTAAGTCAGTGGAAATAAAATACTGCTGTAACTAAAATGTATTCGACCCAGGAGGCAGGAGGGACAGATACACAAGACAGGAATTCAAAAGGCAGAGTAACATGAACCCTGAATTTCATGCGTACGTGTGAAAAGCCATCACTTGGCTACCTGTTAAAGCAATTTCTCTTACTGAAAACAAAGCTGGTGGCAGCCTTCAATATGCTGCTTAGTGCTTTTCAGAACAGCTCAAATCTGTCCCAGGGCTGTCTGCCAGAAAGTAAGCACAGCCCTTGAGTCCCTGGCCAGGTTTTGAAGGAGGAACTGTACTGCTGCCTACGAAGTTCATTCCAAAAGAAAACAACAACAACAAAAGGTATCATCTCTGTAGAAACTACCAGTCCCAAACTCTTCCCCGTGGATTTAAGGCACCAAGGAAAAACTATAAACCTTTTCAAGGGAAGCTGGGAACTTATCTCACAATGTAGGTGACAAAATGCATTAGCTTCACTAAGGTCCTCATGGTGCCCCACTGTTAGATCACATCTTTTTTTCTTTCTCCCCCTTTTTATTTTCTTCTTTTAAACATCTGCACTGTTCCTGGATCATAAAAACAGGCTTTCATTTTAATCTGCTTAACACACTGTGGGAAAGGGCTTCTAATTTCACAGCACTAAGATAAGACAAATAATTCATATAACACATTAACACAACACCTACGGCAAAAGCATTTAGTCAGAGCTCGCGGGAAACAAAAGGGTGCTGAAGCAAGTCTGAGAGAGGCAACTGTCTGAGGCCCCACCATGCACTAAATACATTTTATTACATTCCATAGTAAAACAAGACCACAGAATATCAATATAGGACTTGTCCAGAGGCAGTAAAGCAGTATTTTCCCTCTCTCAATAGACACCGTGGCTTCCCCCACTACCCCGGGCCTTTTCCAAATGTGTTGGGTTTTTTTTTTCCAGGCTGTTCTCCAAATCAGTCATCTTTCCTTTGTGCCCTTTCATTACACTTCTTCCTTAAGTGCCACATGTTTCTTTTACTGTTCATTACCCAAAACTACCCTGCTCCCCCTTTGGCTTCATTTACTTCCTTTCTGGGTTTGTTTTTACATTTTCTATTGCTGCCTTTCCAGAGCAGAGTTTGCTTCCAGTGTGCGTTCTGCTGTGTGCAGAGAAAAAGCAATGCAACCAAATATTTTCTGTGTATTGGCACAAGTCCCCACCTCACCACTTGTGATCATTTGCTCTCAAATCCCTAAAGACATTCTGCTTTGAACCTCTGCTGCGGAAAAGAAAAGAAAGGATTCGTGGAGGAAATTCAGAGGAGACATGCCAATTGCAGAGATCTGTGGCAAGCCATTTCTACAGGCTTAAAACTGGGCTGGAAACAAGAAGGTGGACTTCAGAATGCCAGTCAGCCATTTAACACACTGGGACCAAATACAGGCTCCTAATGGAAGTTCGTGGCTATCCCTAAACCCAGGTGCTCTGTTGATCATTCACAGCCTTTTGTTCTCACCCTGTCTAAGCTGAATGCTACTTGTGGAGCATTCTTCGGAGGACTGCAATGAAGGATTTTAGTGGCAGAAATCCTTGAGCCTGTTTCTAGAGATGGAAGCACTGCTGCGGAAATGTAATAAATTGCTGAAATTTTGGAAGGATTTTGCTTCCCTTAAAAAAAAAAAAAAAGTCTTCCCTTGTCATTTTGCATGGCCTTGGATTTACACTGCTTGTCCCTCTAGAGCATCTTTGGGACACTGCTAATCTTACACAGACATTTTAGTGGAATATTACGCTACAAAAAACCCCAACCAACCAAAACCAAACAAGTGCTACTTCTCAGTAATTAGAGCCAGGAGTGAATGAAAAGGTACAGTGGAATCATAGAATCCCAGCCTGGTTTAGTTTTGAAAGAACCTTAAAGCTCATCCAGTTCCAACCCCCTGCACAGGCAGGGACACCTTCCACTAGAGCAGGTTGCTGGTAATATACCAAGAAAACAAAGAAAAAAGATAAAGGAAGAGAAATCATTTCTGATCAAACCCAGTTAGAAACAGCTAAGACAGCATAAACTCATGTTGACAACTAGCCAGACTCCAGAGATAAATACCAATAAGCCAGGTCACCTCGACAGTCAACTTTCTAGATTTTCTGCACATAAGCCCCTACAATTTGTTCCCTTTTCCCTCTCTTCTCTCCATCAGGAGATAGAGACTTTCTGATTGTTGTAAGAACAGAGTGAGGATTTCAGCAATAAAAAAATTAAACGTGAAGTAATCTTAGCAAACACATTCCATGTACAGTGACAAGCTCAGTGCAGCTCAGGTCCTGTACGTGAGGAAATTCTTGCTTATCTCCTAACAGCTGTTCTTAAGTAAGGACAAATCCTTCTCCATCAACAGAGCCACAGTATGATCCTACAAGCAATATTATAGCAGGGTAACAATATACCTGCCAAAGTAATTACAACTACTCACCCAGCCATCCCTACCTTGAAAACAAGAGTTAAATTCAACCTTTTTCTGAAGTAATTTTCATTGGTATTAGAATTTCACATTTTTCTTTACAAATTTCACAGTGCAAGTCTTGATTATTAGTAGTCCTCCCTTGATCTTTTTTAAACAGACACTCCAGCTCTGCACACTGAAGCAGCAATATCACCAACATCAACAAAATAATTCACAACACTTAGTATTAAAGATCCATAGAAGCTGTCACAGGATCAAGTCTTCTGCCAGTAGAGCAAAACTCTTTTAGTAGCCAAGGGTGGCAGCTTCCATGCTGCTAACATAGGCCTGACCTTAACCTGACCTCTTGCAGATTCATGTTTGTGAAAAGCAGATTACTTCAGTTTTTAAATTACACCTGATTTTAGCAGAAAACAATAAACCATTACAAATGGTAGGAGTGCTGAAGGGCAACAAAACCTGTAGCAATGACTTACTGGTTTGGTTTATAAAGCCTCTCAAAGTGAAAAGACTGCCTGGCCACTGATGAATGGGCAAAAATGCTTAGAGACTGAAAGTACACCACCAGTCCATACTTCCTCATCCATTATTCCTCCAAACATTAACCCTGGAAAGAGCTGCTTTTGTGCTTTTGCTAACAGACTTTTCCATTTATTATCTCAGGAACACTATGACTCAACATCTGATGTTAATAGTTTAGAGTATACTTCACTAGAGTTTTTTTAAGGACTCTCTAACAACCCAGACAATAAAAGATCCTTCCTAACTGCAATGATGACAATACAAATTACTAACAAAACTTCTTCTGAAGATTACACAACTGAAGTACGACGCAAAGAGAAAAGAGGGTTTTGATATGCCCTAGTTTCCTTTGAGATTGGTTTCATTTTAGTTTATTTTTTAATATACACAGGGTTTAGAAAATGCTTTATGCTGACATTTTTTGACTTCAAGTGAAGTATTAACAAAAGCTGTATTTTAGCTTGCTTTATCAAATTTCAAGACTTATTTTTAAGGACTAGTTTAAACTTTACCTTTCTGCCCTTAGTTAACAGATGTAATGCAGCACAGCCCTCTAATTTGCATTTGGTGTAGACTTTGCTAAAATCATCTGTTGGTTCATAAAAAGGCATTTTTTACCCACTTCCACCTTTGAAGAGAAACTCTGATGGGAAATCTTGCTTTAAAGTATTGCCACACTTGCACGACAGGAAGAAAATAAAACCTATAATCTGTATTTCACAAGCCTTGGCCTTGGTTTTATCCTTGACTGTATCTAACAGACCTTGCTTCAGTGCCAAAACAGTCAAGTCAAGCTCGACTAATACATAATTTAAGTCTTCCCCATGGTGCCTGCAGTTTTGCATATATGTATGTATTTCAGAAGTGGATGGCATACACTTCCACATAACTATGGAAAAAAATTCTTCTTTCCTATGCGAGGAGTTGGCACTGCTGTAGGATGCATACTTGACAGCACTTGCGCCAAATGGTCTACCTCTGCTTTTTGAGGTTTTTATTTATATTTTATTCTTTCAGCTACAGCCTCCTTGGCCGTATCTTTGTCATTCTTCACACAGCCCAGCCCTTTGGACAAGCATGTCCTAAGGACTGTTAGGCAAGCAGTGCAAAAAAGTGGGGGGGCTCTGTTCTACCTCCTTCTGGCATTCAGGAGTTTTCACTTCCATTGCTTCCGTATTAAAACACTTCCAATCCATCTGAACAGTTGCAGAACTCAAACACACAGACATATTGTCAATTAGTGCTGTAAATACCCCACAGCCTGTACAAAATGAAACATTTAAAAAAGAACAGCGGCCTCACAGCTTTTCGCTCCGTGATCGCTACACCTGCCTCATTAATCTCATGTACCCATGCGAGGTAAAGACATAATACAGCTACAGACTAAAAATCCACAAAACCTTTAAAAAGGTTTAATTTGATTCTACAAGGGAGGTCATCATAATCCAACTCGGCTTTCCCACATTCTGCTAGCAATCTTTTTCAGCTCAGTTTCAACTGCTAACTTTGTTCTCCATCTCACCATCTCTCATGCTGTTATAATGCCAGCTCAAATGCTGTTTGTAACAGCACAGCAATTTCTCAGAAGTTGCCAGCTTCATAGTGTGTTCCTTTAGAAGTGCATGGAAATTATTAGATTAAATTACAAATGAAAGACTCCACAGTTGGTCATGATTACTGGAACATTTATGTACATGCAGTTAATCATGAATTTTAACTTCTGTTCCTTTACATCCTTTACAGATCTGTTTATGTTCTGTTTTGCTAGATTATATGGGAGGTGAAATTGAAGACAAGTGGAAAAGTGTGATGTGTTTCCCCCATACTTCCCAATATCCTCAAAAGAAAAAAAGACTGTGGCACCCGCATCCCCCATCCCTACTGGCTTAGTGTCAACAGATCCTCTACAGTAATTCGTAAAAGGTCTGTTAAACACAAACACATTTCACATGCAGCAGTGCAACTCACTATTTAAAGAAACAATTCCATAGGAATCTGCTTTACGAAGCAAGACCTACAACATCCCAGTGGTTCCCCCTGATTTTGTAAGATTGCACATACCAGCAAGGGACCAAACAATTAATACATCTAGAAATACCTGAAGAAACCATTGATCATAGGCAACTGGTGATCACAATAGGGTAGGCAGCAGGATCTTCGATTATCCCACGGCTGGGGGTATCATTTTCAGGAAGGTTATTTCAAACCAATTTCTTTACTATACACTGCCACTGAAAATATCTAGTCATTTTTTACAGGAATAGAGCTGTTTGACCCAATTCCAATGCAGATAATTATATTATCTGTATCTAAAATCCCTCTGAGTGTTTCAATCAGGTATGGTATTCTTCAGTTTCTGTTCTGATCTGCTTAGCACGGCTGAGCACCATTAAACAGCTGTCAGATTCCACACAAGAACTGGCTAGATTTCAGTAATAAGCAAAATGGTTCCCGATAGTGTTTAACACACCTGGGGATCCTTCCAAATGAACAGTGCAGTGAGGCTAAACTATAGATTAAACTGCTGTAAAAATAAGCCCCACCATTCCTTCAGAAAAGTACACACCCTAATACATTTAGTCTCTGAAGAGCTCAGTTGTTGCCGAGAATGAAACACACCTCGATGAGACTTCAGATAAGGGTATGAAGAATAATTCACAACCTTTACATTGAAGAAATTAGACAATTAACTCCTCGTGACATACAGCCCAAGTTATTCTCAGGTTTCTATCAGTACAGGCCATCTACAGTAGATAGCTGAAGTGCTAAACCATGAGTCAGAGAACAGAGCTCAGTATGTTAGTTCAGCTATCATAAAATACAATACCAGCCTCTTCATCATTCTCAGTTCAAGGAGATTTTGTAACCAACACTGAAGAAGCAAGCGAGCCAACTGATCGTGGGCATAGTTAGTTCGAAGTGAGAAGAGGATTTCTAATCACCAGAACAGCAAAAGCTGTTGAAGAGCCTCCTGTCAGAACACTGGGGCCCAAAAAGCTAAAACCCTTAAAATGAAGTTCTGTTCATCTCTGAGGTGAATTTGACAGCATGGATCTAGGGAGGGGAGAGGATTCAGCCTCTGCTCTGCAGGGCCCTGGTCTATGTATCTGTAAGAATCTATGCAGCTAAGGAGGAGACATGTCTGCCGGTTGGGTGTATATATAACCTTAAAACTACATATATATATAACCTACATATAAACTTAAAACTATATGTGTGTGTGTGCGCGTGTGTATAGATAATTTTGAAACTTAAAAGAGCTCTGTAAAATACATTTCAAGAAGTGATGATCAAGACAATAGGTGAAACACAAGATACTTGAAAATAGAACAAGAAAACGAGAGCACAAATCCGCATATGAAGAAGGGAAAGTTCCACACATCCTGAAGTTTCCCCAGTACCTTACCTGTAGGAAATTCCTCTTCCACCAAAGCCACAGGAATTCAGAACGCTACAGAATCTCCCTTGCTGGCTCAGGTCCAGGTTTAATTGTTCTGTGACAGAAGATACTCAGCCCTACTTGAGAAGCATCCACTGCTCCCACACAACATCCTGCCCCAAGGAACTGAGATGACAGCAAGTCTTTGATGGTACAGGTGCCTAGAGCTAAATGATCTAGGCTGGACAGAGAGCAGAGGTGACAATGACATGGCAGTTCAGAAATGGAAGGCCTTATGTCAAGTGTATTGTTCCATTTTGACAGCTTCTGTGAATTGGCCAGGGCTTTAGAAGCAAGGAAACACAGTCTGCAGACAACCCTTAAATTAGAACCCAGACTCCCCAGTGCATGCAGACAGACCCCCAATTCTATTTAGTTTTACTTCTATTATTTTCCACACCTGTTTTTACAACTGTGTGTCACTGAAAACACACTCCAAAATGTTTCAGCAGAAAACAGATCCCCTCTTCATGAATTAGCCTCATGAGTGATACAGATAACAGCAATGTAAAATGAGGTTGGATTTTTTCCCTTCTCTTTTCACAAGGATAGCTCTCCGATTAAATCTATTGAGATCAACGGAGCCATTCCAGATTCTCCCCAGCACATTTTTGTAGCTTAGAAAACAAAATACTCAGAGAAAGAGGAAAGAAAAAAAAAGAAAATAAAGAAAAAATCAGACAACCTCTCAAAGCTGAAATTGCCCTTTCCATTCAAACTGTGCTATACCCCAAACTGAAATTGTCACACAGCCCATTAATCTCCATTACAAAACACATTCTTTATTTACTAAAATTACAGCATTTGCTTGAATGATAATAGTATTTACATACTGGTTTATGAGCTCCTGAGATGTTTCTCAAGCAAATAAAATAAGAGAATAGGTTACGGTTTATTGAAGTAAGAGAACTGCATTGTTCCTAAGAGAACAACATACTGCTGCTGTTACTGCTCCTGTGCTGCAAGCATTTAAAACAGTGTTGTCCTTTAAAGGATTTACAGCACATATCATTTACCAAAATAGGACTAAATCAGTGGTGCATGCAGAAAAGCCCTCAGTAATGACAAAGGCAACCCAAAGAAGCTACAGAAAACATCTAGATTTATAAAATTCAGAGTCCTCCTGAAAACAACACGCACAATTTCGTATCGTGACTCTGCTCCGTGGAATAGGCTAAATCCAGACAGGGAGAAAATCTAGCAAAAAAGGATCTGTTAAAGACAAGAACACTACAAACCTACCGATGTTACTATTAATGATGTCACGTCCCCTCTTGGGGAGCATCACCCTGGCTTAAACAAAACAGTAAAAGTGCACCCACCCTCCCCCCTATCTATCAGTAGAGAAAGCATCAGGCCGAATAGATGACAAGATAATAAATTCCAAAGGCTTCTGGAAAACAGCAAATACTCTCAGCACCTCAACAGTGAGAAACCAAGAACAAGCACCTACATACTTGCAGGTTTCTGCTATTAAATACAAAGCATCATAAAAATATTTACATCATGGGAAGATGCTGTGTGTAAAAACTGCCGTTAAATTTTTTGGCAAGACATCCTCTCTCGATTGACTTACCACTGAGACCAAGAGCTCGGTTCCAAAAACCAGAGCAATTTTTATCAGATTAAAAAGTGTTTTGTATACCTTTCATTTTTAATGAGACAATAGTTCTCTATTAAAATATTGTTTATTCAATTAGACTATTTCTAAGAGAACGAGTAGAACATTAAGCCTTAGACTGCAGCATGGGGAGAACTCCAAGGAAGGCGAAGCCTGCAAAGTGAAACGAATGGCACTTCACAGTCAGAGTCCAGGGCCAGAGCTGGTGAGCGAAGCATTCCATCTACTAACCACAGCAAACCACAAACCCCTGTTTGCAGAACACACACAGGCTGAAATTCAACCTGGTGGACAGTGACTGCCCTCAAGAAAAACCTTAAGAATTAGTGTCAGCAGTAAAACAATATCCTTTTTGAGGGAAAATCGGGCTTTTTGTCCATTTCCTGCTTTTCAAATGTACAGTGTCAATTTTCTAACACTGACTTTTGGTATCAGAATGTGGGTTATTTCCCGAAACACATGGGTATGCATACACACTCCTATATGCTAAATAAATCAGGTAACAATTCTCCATTTGAAAGGTGCTTTGGGTAACTCCTAAATTTATGCTTTCAGTTAAGCTTTCGACACAGCAACACAAACAGCCTAACACTTGCAAAATACAAATCAAGGTATATAAGGATCTGGTGCTCCAAACAGGTTTGTTTATCAGGCAATGGAGTGTTTTGAAATGCTGGCATTATAACAACTAAAGCTTCACTTAAGAATATATTCTACAGCTTCTTCCATTTATAAACTGGTTATTGAAAACTCTGACGTAGCAAAGCAGCTTTGTAGCAGGTGCAGCTATGAAAATAAGGGATATGAAAGAAATCTTTCTAGTGGTTTAAAAGCTTTACTAAGTCAAAAATAAGGATTTTTACAGTTAGAGGGGTGCAAACATGTACCTATATCTAAGTATCTGTAGATCTGTATTGTTCCTCCACAGAGATTGTACAGTCCAGCTCTGCCAGCTTACCAAACACTGCAGGATCACCACCCAAACAGGTCAATTCTTGAGCTCAATACATAGCTCAACATATATAAGCTTATAAAGTAGCTGTTCTAAAAAATAGTTTCACCTATGCTGATCAGGCATTAAGGTCACGCTGTTTCCATTGGAAATAAAGGGATATATATATATATATATTAAAAAGGCAAGAAATCAAATTCTATTTTAATGGCTTAAAAAAAGGGGGGGGGGGATGGATCTCCAAGTCCATAGGGACACTTAACAGCTAATCCATCAAGTCCTGATTTCAAGAAGGCCAAGATGTGCATGTTGTCATGTTTTCCCACACAGTTCTCCCGGTTCAGGTTGGAACCATCAGAAAGGCACCATCAGCGGGTCTGCTGTGTGTAGTTCCATTTACTTCCCATACGCTAATTCATGCAACATGAGTGCAGAATGCCAGCTCCATTCCCTTACTGTTTGCACTCTAGGAGTAGACTTGTATTTTCTGCCAACTCCATTACATCACCCGAAAGAACCCAAACAGTTCCTTTTTTTTAAACCTTCCCTCCAGATCCCTGTCCCTCTCCTTCTCCCCTCTCTCTCCCCAGCGAGCCTTTCAAACCAGGTACTGCCGGAAGCTTTATTTCCCTCAGAGGGCTGCATAGCCACAGCATCCCCTCGCCTGCTCACGGATGCCTTCCTCCATCACTGACCTTCCTCTTCCACCCGGCTGTTACACAACCCAGCGCCCGCCTGCGTGCGGCGAGCCCGAGCCCTCTGCCGGACCCCCCTTCCCGTTCCTTCCCCTCCGAATTCGGAGGGGGGGGGGGGGGAGTGAGGAGGAGGGGCATTTGGGTCAGCAGGTTAGCAGTACCAAAGCCTAAACAATTCCGGACCGCGAAGAAAAGAAGCCCTCACCACCAGAGCTGCCTGGTGTACGAAGTGCCCCCCTCCGCCCCTTTTCCTTTTCGCATCCATACAGGAACGACTGCCGAGCGTTACATAATTTATGGGATCCCGAAATCACTCCACTTCCTCCTCCCCAGGCCCGGCCCCGCTGCCCGGCAGCACCATCTGCCCGCACCGCCGGAGCCCTGGGCCCGGTGAAGGATGGCGGGGAGGGGGGGCTGTCGTTGTGTAACAATCGCGAACTACAGCCGCTCCGCAAACATGCACCAAACTCCCCGACACATTAAAGAAATTTCCTCCCGTGTTTCTGATTAACCTCGTTACATAAGGCGCTTGCATTCCAAATCCACTCTCGCAAGCTCTAAATATACCCCCCCCCCCTTCCCCGCGCAGCCGAACGCTCCCTGCGCACACGCCCGCGGCCGCCCGGCCCTGCCCCGCTCCCCCCCGCCTCGGCACCCGCCGAACCGCGCTCCCCGCCCGCAAAGCGCCTCTAATTAAACGTTTCGGCGTGTGTCATCTCGATGGCTTTTACTGTACGCGGATTCCCTGAGTGGGAAGCTGCCTGCGAAGGGGGAGGGGGTGTGGCCAAAAGGGGAAAAATACTGTAAAACACAAGCCAACACATCATCAGCCATATTCCAACCTACATCCCCAAATCCCTCCGGCCGAGGAGGGACGCGCTCCGCACGCCAGCGGCCGGGCATCGCTGCCCCGGCCTCGGCCACCGAGAGGCCGCCGCTCCCGCTGGGCACGGACTTTCCTCCGCCCGACACGTCTTTCAGCCGCCGTGTGTATTGTGACATCGCGTTATTTAATTCATTTCTCCCCATCACCAAGTGATTTTAGCCAGTGAAGTGTCTTTAGTG
>JBCJKH010071373.1:0-27045 GCA_039877255.1 Loriculus beryllinus
GTGATGGTATATCTGTCAATGGGCGAACAATGACCAACACTCCTAACCTTTACCTCCTCCATTGAAACCACTCCATGTTCATGCAGTTCTCACAGCAGTAGTGATAGTACAGCTCCTCCGTACCCAGTAAGCACCATGGCCATTGATTATTAAGTATTTAATTGCTCCATGAACCATAGGCCATTGCAACATTAGCAGCCTGGCTCCATCTACTCTGTCTGATGCATGCCCTGACCTATCAGTTTCATCTTAAGACCAAGTCCTGGACCTTGAGGTGAGAAAATCAACAGCATGCTAGTCTGCATGTGTTCAAGCTCCTGTCATCATCAACAGAGAGCTGGGCAATGAATGCAGTCAGCAAAGCCCCAAAACCACCACAGCTTCCCCAAGAGCCCATCTACACCTGATGGGCCAGACAGCTCTCCTGAGCCCTATATTGCCTCTAAGTGTGGTTGTAGCTTAGGCAAATAAATGTAGATACTTCAGCCACTGCAGCGCCTGCAGAAAAGCTTAGGCCATCAGGCAGAAGTCATGGAAGTTTTGCAGGTCTCTCTGCCGGATGCCAGCACCTCCACCAAAGGAAGAGACAAGAGCCTGACACTCATTCTGTAACCAAGGGCCAGAAGGTATGCATTTGAGCATGGATCACAGGACCACTGTTTCTGGTTAAGGAAAATAGAGCCTTTGATTTCCATTCACCTATGGGCTTTTCTGGATACATTAATATAGGTTTTGGGAGATATTAGCTTTTTTTCCCATTTAGCTACTTTACTTAATTTCAAAGCCTTTTCTTCCAACTTTTCCTCCAGAACTTGTATTTCTGGAATAAACTGCCTTAATGGAATAATTTCTTTCTGCAAACATAGTTCTCCACTGAAAAAAATACCTTTTATTTCAGAACTATGAGTCTGTCCCACTGTTCACTCTCTAGATAGAATTTATATGCAGGCTTTGCAGCAATACCTTGCCTTGGTTTTCTCTAGTAGATTGCTGTTACTTGTTCTGTATATGGTTATTTTCCACTGACGTTCAATAGACATTGAAGATATGCTCAAACATTTGTCAAAAGTTATTGGGACATCAAGAATGGTGTTCCAAATACTCACATCTGACTTTTCAAAAATGGGAATCTGATCATTGATGTCGATGACATGTACTTGCACGTCACAGATTGTTTGGAATACTGCATGGAAAGAGAACAAGCAACGTCACGGAAGTCCTTCTGCCGAAAATAACTTTCCTTTGAAAGGGTTCACTGTGAGCAAAAGTGAGCGCTGCCAAATTGCCCGATCCAATTAAAGTCCTGCTGTTGTAAGAAGCACTTGGTCTCCAATATTTCTTAGTCAGTGACAACCTCACTCTCTATCTCACTACTCACTTTCCCAGTTTCTTCAGCATTGCTCCATCCTGTTTCATTTAACTTCCCTTAGTTTTTTTTCATCATATCCCTTTACCAGGGTGATAATGGAGATATTCAAGGCCAGGCTGGATGTGGCTCTGGGCAATCTGATATAGTTGAAGATGTCCCTGCTCATTGCAGGAGGGCTGGTCTATATGACCTTTGAAGGTCCTTTCCAACACAGACTATTCTATGATTCTATCAGTTATGTTAGCATTCTCAATATTACTTCTGCATGTTGAAAAATAAGCTCCAGCTTGTTATGCTACTTTGCCCTCTTGGTAGGTCATCAGGCAGCACACCCATTTTTATTCATTAAAATTGCATTAAATTTTAGTTCTATGTAAATCTATGTGCTATGTGGGAAAGGGCACCCATAGCAATGGGGGTTTGTGACTTTAAAAGTATACTGTGTCTGGTCATGTGCTATTCATATATAGCTGGATTTTTGTGTTTTACAGATGCATTTTGTGAGCTGGAAGTTAAAGAATATTCTAAGCAAATCCATTTGGATGGAATTGAAATTAGTAACCAAAACAAATCATCAGCTTCTCCCTCTGCAAGGTTTTCACATCATCTGCCTAAATGATGCTATTTCACATACAGATAGGTCACATTACTTTCTTTACATACCAGTTCCTCCATCCACAAGTCCTGCATAGGGACTCCAGCACAAAGCTTTAAGCTTTAAGGTTTGGTATGGGGTTTGATTTCCTTTCCATTCAGTGAACCACAAAAGACTTCTGGGAACTTATATAATGGACAAGATTCTTTTTGAAGATTAATTCCAGCTTTTAATCTTTTAAAATACATTATCTGGACTCTCTGAACAGCTGTGTTTAATTTCTTGATTTTCTTCTTTAACTGCCTTTGAAAGATTTTGGGGGAAAACCACAATAATGATCTCTCCAACATTTTTTCCTTGTGGAAGGAAATCTCTTACTGGTGTACTTGTTAACAAGCTTCCCAATTTAGCCGTGCTCTGCCCTGGAGCTGGTTTCCTTCCATACTTGTATTATGAATCACAATTAACCTCTTGCATCTCAAGAACAAGGCAGTACCACGCCAGAGCAAGCCAGCTCTCAGTGCTAATGCCTCTCTAGTGAGTCCTCCAGGTCTCCTCTCATCTCCTGATACTGAACGCAATTATTCCAATATATAACACAAGGCATTTACATACCTGCATCTGTCACCAGCACCTTTAAGGAATAGTTGGATGCAATGCCCTTGTTTAATGAACGGCCAGTTAACTGCAAAATCCCAGTGTCTTGCTGAATGTAGAACAGATTACTTGCTGGAACACCAGGAACCTGACTTTCAAGTTTGTACTGCAGGCGAGAATTAAGGGTGTCCTCCTGATCCCTGTCCGTAGCTAAGAGGGTGCCAATAGTACTTCCTGTGGCAGAGGAGAGACGAGAGTCAGTGGTCGTTTACCTCTACAGATGTACATGCTGACAACAATGATATCAATACAAAGAGTAGAAGGGCAATAAAAATACAACTGCATGGAAAACACTGCGAAGGATACAATTGTTTGACTTCTGGGAGATTTTCCTTTAGCATCCCAACCAGCTGTTTTGGGCTTGGGGCATTCCAAAAAGACTGGGCTATGTGTTTTGATCAAAGAAGTGATTCTAACAATAGATACTTCAGCCTTGAAACCAGATAACTGATGTGAAGACTTGGGGACAGGTTATACGATATTAGTAATAAGAGGTGTGTTTTTCTTTTTACATTCTATGCAGTTGTCCAAAACTGTGGTTGTGGAAAATGCAATTTTAGGTATTAAACGGAACAGCATCTTTTAAGTGGGGGTCTTGGGTCTGCTTTTCTCAGGGTATTGAAACCATTTCTGCGTGAATTTTTGAAGTGAAAACAACAAGGCTATTTGCACAAGAAGACATTCATCTAGGAGAGCTACATTTTACTCTTTGGGATCAAAATTTCTAGCTTTATATGCACCAGCTGGAAACAATAACAGGACTAGAAGGATGCATAACTGAGTAGAAGCTGTTTTCTTACCTCCACCTTCATTTTCTTGCACTTCAAGTACAGTGAGGGCCTTCTGGCACACAGGGGGATTGTCATTAATGTCTTCCACCACAACATGAATTTGCAGAGGCTTGTCCACCAGTTCTCCCTTGTTATCTTTTGTGACCACAAAGAAATTATACTGGAATAAGCATATTGAGATTAGATGTTTTGAATGTCCGGTGTGACAGTATTTTGCATTTAAATGTGTAACTATGGAGTGCTCCATGCAAATGAAGTATTTTCTCATATGTTTGTTCAGTATTTTCACTTTGTTCAACTCAGAACTTTTCCATCAGCCCTTCATGCCTGAAGTCTGAGATCTCAAAAGAATTTTTAAGTCCTAAACACTTCCTTGCACTTTGAATTTGCTTTCACAAAAATACAAGAAGAGGAGGAATACCTCATTATCATCACTTTGCAAATTCATCTGTCACATACAGAGGTAGGATACCTCCAACATATTTAATCTCTGTGCCCAAATTTCCTCAAATAACAAAAGTGGACAGAGGAGTTTCTGTCTAAAAGGCCCCTAGATGGGTTAACTTCCCAGTTGCAACTGAAAGTTAAACTTTGTTTCTGCTCTGGAAAGATCCCTGGGCCCCTGGGATTTGGAATAGATATAAAACATCCAAATCTCCTGTCCTTCACAAATGCCATCATCTACCTCTTGCTCATGCATCTACAACCCTGTCATGGTTGGTCTGTTTGTATGTTGTACATACACTGTGGGCAGTGATTACTACTGCCAGATGCATGACGAAATGTTGTAGGGTACTAAACTGAAGGCTGTTCGCAGTGTACTAGATGAATGTTCTGTCATATCTATCAAGTTATTCCAAAGAGAAATTACAAGAAACAAAGATTTTACTCTTTTTTAATGAGCTTTCTTGTATTTAGTCCTACACCAATAAACAGCTTCCTGCTGTGGTCTCTCCCATTGGTGAGGTTTTATGTGTTTACTTACAGTATCCTTTTCTTCCCTGTCCAATGGTTCGGTCACGTAAATAACTCCACTCTGATCGATGGAAAATGGGAGCCGGGGCAGCTTTTCTTTTTCGAAAATGTCATAAATTACATCTTGCTCGTTTGAGCGCACCTAAACCCACAAAAATGAGTCAGGATAGGAAGCCAGAAGTGCAGACTGAGATTCAACAAAGATCATTTCTGGACCACAAACAGAAAATACTGCATTCCTGTTAGCTTCGTAAGCCAGAAAATTAGCAGTTTGGCAATTTCTTGGCATGAGCTGCAGAAAACCAGACTGATAATCCACCTCTGTTCTCTGAATTGTTCTGTTAAAACCATTTTAACTCAGTTTCTTCAGCTGTCCAGGTGGGCTACAACACTTATCTTTTTATGGAAGGGTTTTGGGATGTGGGGCTAAATGGTGACACATCAGATAAAAGCATAATATATATTTGAAAGTCTTGAAAAAAATTTGTTCCATCTCCTTACACTGTCTGTTCTTGCCTGTTGTTTTGGTTTACCTAATTCAGAGATGTGGAACAACAAAACTAATACCAGGTACCTATTTGCACAAAGGTGTCTGTGCGCTCTTTATATGAACCAAAGTCTGTGATGAAGTATTTTTAGTGGGGTGTTTCAGATTTAAAATAAAATGCGGTAAATAGACTTCCAAATGAATGAAGGAGTCAGTATTCCTGAGGGTTTCGTACATACACTACATTACAGGAACTGCATTTCATTTTCCCCTATGCAGAATCCACATGTCATTGGCTGCCACAGGAAATATATACACAAGTGACCTCTGAATAGGAGCACCATTGCATATTCGTTTTTCTTTCACCTGTTTTCCCTCTGGACTGCCTCAGACAGACACTAAGGCCAATGGGAATAACATTGAGTCAATTACTTTTGCAAACAGAATCCGAGGAATCCTGCCACGTCCAAGGGGTGACGGCATTTGGGTGTCAGTGCCAAGGCATTTTTCAAAGTCAAACATTTCTGAAAGGCTGCTGGCCCGTTAGTTGATAATTGCCAATGTATGTACACTGCTATCGCTCTGCAGTGATCGGCAAAGCATTTTGCATTTCCACTGTGAAAAGAGGAATACCATGGGAATGCAGGATGCCAAAGGACGGCATCAGTCCTGTCAAAGCACTTTTGATATAGCAGGTGTGCTGCGTCACACCAAATTGGTCACAGCAGAGTTTCCCTGGTCCAGGGTTTGCAGTTGAGATGACCCCCAGCCAGCCTGTTCTGTGGATAGAAGAAGCTAACCTCTGAATAACCTGCAACAGGTTATCTCTTGGTTTGCCTAAAGCCTGGAGGGCCCATGGTGTTAGAGTGAAGCTGGAAGTGCTCAAGGAATCCCATTAGGAGAGAAGAGTGGCACCTCCACAGAGGGTCCCAACCATCTGGGAGCTCCCTTGGGATGTCTCAAGAGCTTTATCTTCCATATTGTGCCAGGTAGCCTTGTAAAGAACCCTTTTTCTTCCAGTCATTACACTGTATCAAAATTATCCAAATGCTTCCTCTATCTATGCGATGCTCTCACACACAGGCAGTGCTAACAGCCTCTCCAAACTGAAGGGCAAAGTGCAGTCACTCTAATGTTTACATTGGCTGTATTCAAACTATTAACTTTCACACTAAAAATAATTTAATGAGACCAACTAGAGATCATTCCCAAAGGATACCATATAACATAAAATAACAGGGAGGTACCAAAGTGTTTCTCGAGAGCCTGGTGTAGAGTGCCGTGGGGACACCAGAGTCAGCTGTGAAAAAACAACTCCATGGCACTGAGGAGAGGTAGAGGGGTCATGGTCAAGGGCCCTACCCGGCTGATGTTGACAGGGTGGGTCTGGGTTGAGTTTTCTAGGATGCGAATGATGGAGGGAGCTTTCCACAAGCTCTCCTTCACAGTGATGATCACATCGGTGCTGCTGGTGAAAGCATTCATTGTCATTCCTGCCATGTCCTTCACAGTGACGACGAGTGTGAAGGTGTCCTGCTTTTGAGGATCTAAATAATAAGAGCCTAGAGACAGAGCAAAGAGCCAAGTGAAATGAAGATGTGGAGATGGTTCACCTGTCTGTTGCACTATAAGCACTGTGTTTCTACAAGCACTATGCTTCTTCATTTGCTCCAGACTCAATCCTTAGATTGGCCTCTGTGCCAAATCTTAGCAAGCCATTTCCTCTGGGTTTTCTGCACAATGCAGCACAGTATCATGTAGACATAACTGTGTGAGATTTCTGTGCTGTGGTTTCATGTTGTGCAGGTCCATCACTGAATATCCCTCACTCAAGTTAGGCACTCCTGTTCAGTCCAGCAGAAGACATAGGGGGTCTTAAACTGTTGCAATTCAGTTGGGATCATGTGGCCAGCTGAGTTTTCTCTGCGTTTTTTCTGCTTTTGGATTTCTATATTTCAAGGAGGAGAATTAATCCCAAGACATTGCTCACTGTATTCCTGAGGGCCAGAGGATCTACCTCTCTTTTTAATGTTCTTTTAGATCCCGATATCCATTTCTGACAACTTTTGTTGAATTTGGTAGGACTACATTTATTCAGAATTTAACATGAGAGCTGTGCTGTTGTTTTGCTCCTATGTACACCCAGAAACTCATGCTTGCTTTTTTGAACAAATAAGAATCTTTTTACATACCCATTCTACTCGGTGAGATTGCTCCAGTTACATTGTCAATCTGGAAAAGCATTTCTGAATAAGGATTGGGAAAATGATGAAGAATGTTGTACACCAGCTGTGCATGGACAGTGGTAGGATCATCACGGTCAGTGGCGTGGACATACATGAAGGGCTTGCCTGTTTGGATTAGAGAAGAAACTGTAGTAAAAGGAGACTGGACTCTCAACATGTAGTCCATCCAAACAGAGCTCTCAAGCTAGGAAGGCAGCTTGTGGAAAGTTATGCATCTCCCGTGGTAAATGATGCTTGTGTATAGAGGTTACATTGCCTGTGTATCATCCTACAGGTAGCCCCTCACCAGCTCTGCTTAGTATTTTCCCAATAGTTGTGAAGACCAGTTGATGAAGAAGATGTCAGGAAATGTAGATAAACTAATCTACCTAGCTTCCCATTAACTATAATATTTAATTATTATGCCAATTACCTGGACGGGAGTTCTGCCTCACTACTCCAGTATACTTAATCTGGTCAAATTCTGGTGGGTTGTCATTGATATCCTCCACATATATTGTAACAGCACATGGACCTTTCACTGTGTTTTCGTTTTCATCCAGGCTTTCCACCTTGATTTGGAGAAAAAAAAAAAAAATATTTTCATGTATATAAATTAAATGACATAAATGAACATCAGGATGTCAAATGCTAAGTCATTCTTACTGTGATGCAAATCTGGTGAGAGTCATCACTGGGTGGCTCCTTTTACAAGGTATATACCGTGGTGTAGCTCACTGATAATGGTTTGTCAGAGTATATAATGCCAACAGAACAAAATAACCTACTCCTACTTCTGATGACAATTTTCCCACTTCCAGTCTCAGCAGACTACTTGTATTCTTGAACAGCTTAGACTACATGCTTTCTTTAAATAGAAATGGATAGTTTCTAAAGAACAGGGAGAAAACCCAACATGATATACTGGACTCAAGTGTGCTATTGTAAATATCAACCAGAAAAATAGACTGATCTATGGGTTTGCAAAGAAAACTTGATTCCTAGTTCTGATTGATTGCATTTTTATTCCAAACAAGTTGAATTCTTATTTTTTGTACTTCTTTGATCTTAAAGCACCAAGTATGTATTGTGTCTGTCAGAAATAATTTTGTTTGCATATAACAGAATAAATTATGATTATTTATGTCTATTATTTTGCCTATTATTGGAAAATGTGGTTATTATGCCTTAGTTACTATGCCTAACCAAGTATCATTTTTCAATTTTGTCATTACAGGATTCCCATGTTTAGGGTTAATAACTTCTGGGGCTAGTAAATTGTCCTCTCTAATTCCAGTTCAAGGGTGCTTTAAAACAGAGAACATGAAGCCATTAAACCTGAAGTGCTAGCCTTTAGAAAGATAGCTTAGGCTAGCTGAAACATCATAATGTTCTTTGTTCAGATACTGATCCTCTCACAATCACCTCCTTTTCAGTTGCCTGTGCCTCAGAATAACACAGCACCATTTTTTGACACAAAATAAGAGCACAACAGTACACTGAGAACAAAAGATTGCATACCCACTGTCCCACTCCCAATAGTATTTACAATGACACCCTTATGAAAAGAGCGTAACAGCAGGACAAGCACATAATGCTTTTTAATCTAGTAGCCTCCGACATATACAAAACAAGCTTTCTCCTGTTATCTAAGAGAGCTTAGGTCTGTGCCTCTGTGGTTTTTACTCACACCATTTGTCATTAAATAGAATCTAATCTTCATAAGTGGATTACAATAGCTAACTTTCCCATTCCAGCCATGAAATTCACTCAATCAGTCTTCAAGATTACCAAGTGAATCTCATTCATGGGACCAGATTTCACTTCCAGTCAAGTGTCCTCCTCATATTAGAAGAGCTAAACTATTGGTGTTTGCATCAGGGTAATTTCTATTTTCTCAAGATAACTTTTGTGTGTTGAGGAGCATTTTCCTGCAATAGTTTCAGAACTATAAAAAAACATGTGCCAGTCAGCAAAGTTCAATATTAAAAATGAAAAAGCTCCCTGTAAACATAGACAAAGAAAAGAATTTGTAATTTCAGCAGTTTTCCATTAATTTCAGGTTTACCAAAAAAGGGTGAATATGAATAGCCCTTCCTTCCTATTTTTCACCAAGGTTTTACCTGCAACCTGTGCACTGCTTTTGTCTCCCAGTCCAGAGACCCATTGAGATACAGGATGCCTGTCTTTGGCACAATGTCAATCTTTCCGTCTTTTTCACCAGTCACTCGGAAACTCACAGCAGGTGGCTCAGATGTGAACTAGAATGGGGAAAAAACAGATGAAAAATCATCCCCTTTTTTCAGCGGTTTCACCATAATCAAAATAATTTCATGTTTTTATGTCTTTAAAATCTATGGCCAACAGTGTGCTTGGTTGAGGGAATGATATTCTAAGTCTGCTCAAACAAATCTGCTCTTTTCTGATTCTCAACAGAGTAATTTTCACATTATTTCCTGAATGCTGCAGGAAATCCCAACTGTGGTTTCTTTCCAAAGCAAACGTCTGCTTAGGAAGAGGCTTTGTCTGAGCACGGGAATGGAAAAAAATGACACACATTCTCCATTTGCCTGGGAGCTGGATCTGTCCTTCTGTGGCTATGGCTTTGGGAAGAAAACCTCAGAGCTGAAGGAAAATGATGACACAAGTTACACGGAAACCCATTCTCTAGGAATGCTGGTTTTATTAATCCCTGTCTTAGGAGATCATCAAAATATGGTTGAGAAGGGACTGTCTGATGTTTTTTGCATGCAGACTCTTGAATTCCCAGCTAGAGGAAGTCAAAGTTAATTTCAGATCCTCTCGGGGGACTGTTCTTCCCACTAGCACAGATAACAGCACTGCCCATAAGGTCAGTGTGTGTGCAAACCATGGGGGTTTTGACTGGGCTGGCTTGCAAGAGACACTTGATTACCTGGTAAATGAAACGCACTCCCCCTCCTTCTGGAACAGAGAAATTCATGTCCTTCAGAGGCCCAGTCACATGCAGGTCCTCCAGATTCTGGCACAATGCCTGTGAGAGATAAAGGGATGGAGGAAAGCAGATGAGGGATGTTTGCTGTCACCACATACAAACATCAGGTCTCCATCAACTGAACCTCTTGAGAGTTATTTTGCTGTAATATAATGGAGGAGACTCTTTCTGGTTTGTGCTGAACACCTCTGGGTTATTTAGTGTACATCTATTTTTAAAAGCAGTGTTATTTATTAATCAATTTGGAACCGAACATTTGGGCCCTACCTTTTTCTGACCACTACATAATTACATGAGATTTGATCTACATTCAAGAGCAAACAGAAGCACCACAAAGCTGAATGCAGACTGACAGTAAGAAGAAATTCATAAAAGTATTTCTGGACCACCTCTGTACCTCTGATAGGACCAGTCATATCCCATTCAGGAGCCACACAGTCCCATGGCCACAAGTGTGTTGGAAGACCCACTGCTACATCTGGGGATGGGAAGCAACAGGGGCTGCACTTGTTGTAGTTTCCTGAGTAAATCCAACCCTTTTTTGTAAGGGGGAAAAGGTGGAGCTCCCCAGGTCCCCTACTACCACAGCATCTGGGAAAGCTGCTTGAGCCCTGTGACTTCACATCAGCTGCATGTGAGTGCAGATCACAGCCAGAGCAAACATGTCCTGCTGATCTTTGGCTTCTACCTTGTCACAAAAATGCCTTGTGAGTCTGTCTCAGCCTCTGTTTTCTTCCTAATGGCTGACAATGCCTTCACATGGTGTTTTTTCTGGCAACTTTTTTTGTTTGTTTTATATGAGTTTTACAACCACCCCCTCCCTAGTGCCCAAAGACCTCCTCACACACTCCTGCCCTAACATTTCAGTGCTGCTCTTGTTTTCAAACAAGAAAAGGAAAGCAAAAATCAGCCTCCCAGAGCAGCCCTTGCACAAAAGACAATTCATCCCGAAGCTCAGATAATCAACCTCTTTCTCCAAATGCAAGAATAAACACCCCTGAATGCGTAGCCTTCTCTCCCTGTCATCAAGGTCTTGCTAATGCTGAGGAGCTGCCTGCCAGATTTAGGTCTCCATCATTTGGCTGCACAGGTAAAACTCCCTTTCTTTTCGAGCAAAAATGACTTTATTTTGCTTTATGGATTTGGAGTGCCATTGCCATCCTCTCTATTGCTCCATGGAGCCGGGCTCTGGGAGTACATGTTCTCTGCTGCATGACTTTTCCCCTGGATTTGGTGCTATTGCTGCTGGGACAGCTACTCAGCCTTTAACAGGAAAGCACAGTCTACATATTACCAAGGGAAAATTTAATTCTGTCTATGACAAAAACATAACTGAGTTCAGCACAATTTACCCTAAAATGCTGTTCTGTGTGTGTGTGTCACAAGTCATGTTTGAATAACACCAGATTCTGCCTAATAATAGCCGGAGATGCTGCCCTCCTCGCCTACAAGGGTTTGTGCCTCTTCTTGCAAACAGGAATACTAGAGAGCTGGGGAAGGAGGAGGAGAGATGCTAGTGAACAACAGTAGAAAAATGTCAAAAAAAAAGCCATGTAATTGGTTCACATACCACGAAAGAATACTTTACAGGTACCCTTTACCATTGTTAAATGCTGACTGCTGGCCTCTGCCTGGACCAAGACAGCAGGACCCTAGACCTGACCTGCTGTGGCTGTTCCTATTTTGCACTGGCGGGCACAACCTGGCTTCTGGAGGTTTTTCCCAGGGCTGTTCTGTGCAGGGCTTTTGCTTGGTCGTGTTCTCCGCCATGCAGGAACAAAGGCTGACGCTATAAAACCCAAAGGGTTCAAAGTGCAGGCTGTGAAGCAAATAAGAGATATCTCTTCCTGTGTATTAAAATTACTTTATGTGGACCATAAATATTTCCAAACGTATGTCTACAACATGAATCAATACTCGGGGTCCTGAAGGGGAAATAGGCTTTTCTCCTTGGTCTGTATCCGGCTGGCATCCCTTTTGAAGATGGCTGTAATGCCTGCAGAGTGGCTTTGTTGTGGGCCAGTAATACTACAGGCTTTTGAAATGGGAAGGAAGAAGAAGGTACTCGCTACTATACATCAGTCCCACCCCTCAGGGTCTTGTATTCTGAGGCATTTTTTAGTAGACTCGAATTTGACTCTTTTTTTTATCTTTTCTGTCAATTTCAGTCGTAAAGTATAAGACACCACTGTAACCTTCACAAGCGTCAATCTATTTAATTTAATGGATGACAGCCATAAATAGCACAATTAATACATTTCAGCACCAGAAAATCTTCTGAAAAGAGCATATATAATTAATATGAATGGTTTAAACTATGTGCCATTATATGTCTTAGAATACATTTAATATGTCAGCACATGTATGGATTATAATACACAACATGATACAGATGTCTTCACTGTTTGGTGATTTGTTGCATTATTTTTAATTCTTTCCTAGCATGAAACCCACTTATTGGAAAAAAATAACTAAGGAGGAAGTACAAGAGGCAAAATGGGTAAGTATGTGTCTTTTAGGCTTTTTAAATTTTTTTCCTAATGATTCACATCTCTTCTTAACTTTTGGCCATGGGTCACACATGTGCCAGGGCTGTACTCCTGCACCCACAGTTACAGCTGCTCTGCTGGAGCACTCTGCCAGCCTGACCTGCAGACTGAGACACCCCACGGACTGGAGCTCAGAGGCTCACAGGTAACCTTTGCTCCCAGATAAACAAAGGAAAAGCTGTAACTCACCAGGTGAATGACAAGCAGAAATTGAAGTCCACACAGCTTAAACATACTGGAATAGGCTTTGGTTTGGGTCCTGCAAAGAAAAGGTGATAGTCACTTTAACCCCAAAGAGCTGGCCCAATCTATTTGTGAATAAAGGCTACAGCTAAGTCTTCTGGAAGCTGTAGAAAGGGAGTAGGTGAGGAGTTTGCTCTGAAGGACCAAGTGCAGCTCTGCCCATAGGAGGTGAGACTGCTGGTGTCCCTGGGCTGGTTGGGAAGGTCACTCCTATACCCACTCAGTGGTGCAGGAGGTTCCACATGCTATAAGAGCCTCCAACAGCAGTCGAAGGTAGAAAGCAGCACAAAACTTCAAGCTATGCAGCCTCCCTGCTGCAAAGATGTTATGTCACACAAGTCCCATTTTCATTTCTGCTTTGTTGAAGGCAACAACACGTTCTCATGAAACACTATAACCACAAGAGGAGGAAGGTCTTGCAAGGACCATCCTGAAACCTCTATCTTCTGATTACAGAAAGCAACTGCTCAGTGTGGCTTGGAGAGGCAGAGGAAACTGGAGGTGTCTGCACCCTTAAAACACAGGGTTACTGGAAATGAAACTTCCAAGTTCAAGGAGCACTGCCTGCCGCAAATGCCAAAAAACTGCTGAGCACACACTGCCATGACTTGTATTACACCCTCCTCGAAACTAGATGGGCTCTTCAAAACTGAAATCCTGCTTTCCCGTGACATCTAGATTTTAACAAAAAGGACGAAGCTGGCTCTGGAAAGAGGTGAAGCTGATGTACAGTGCTGCCATCTTCAGTGGTGCCCCATGTTATGTGGTTCACACCTACAGGTAACCTTCAGCTACCACAGCTCTGTCCCATGGAGGATCCCAAGGAGAAAATGGCACTGTGGAGGCAGTGTAGAGGCACAGCTCCCTCCAGATATCTTCCTGCTTGGGCTTCCCATCATACTTTTCCCCCCTCTCCCTCCTTTTCCTTCTTGTTGAGGAAACCAACAGCTGACCAAAAAGGGGACCTGTAAGCATAGAAACTGCTGCCCATAGTGTTGTTTTCTCCAGCATTCATTTTAGGATATGACACAGCATTTTTTCTTGCAAATCCCATTCTGAGCGGGGTCTTCTAGTGTGTGCAATTACACCCTTTGAAACTACTGGGCTCTCTTCTTGGGCTGGAGCTAGCTGCGTGAACATGGGATGAAGATAAAATGGCGCTGCTTTGAAACCTGAATTGATCAGGAAAATCAATAAATGTGTCAGGAAACTAGGGCTGAAGGTGAACCCGCGGCAGCTGCCTGGCAGTGATGCCTGCTGCACGGTTACCTCACTGACCTGCCTGCAGCCAGAGGTGCTGGAGCCTGGCACAGGCAGGACATAGGTCAGGAAGACACCTTGAACCTCCTGGGAAGGCACTTTGAACCAAGACCGTTGCTGATCGTTCAGTTAGAGACTTGGCCGAAATCCATTCAGTTCCTCCTTAAGTCCAACAGCCTCTCTGCTCTCCTGCTTCTGGTCTTTTCTGGATACATTAGCCAGTTTTAGTTGCACTTAATAGTAGGGTGGGAACTTTAACAGTCTAATCTCTTATTAATTTGGGGTGGCAGGTGGGACAAAGGACTCAGAAGCATGTCCTCCCTGAGAGTAAGGCTGCAGTGTGTGCCCAGTAACTGCCTGCATGGTTTCATCTGCCCCTCTTAGGGGCGTATGTGCCTCTCAGCCAGCCTGTGGTGGAGGGACACTGGGGAGATAAAAGCACTGTGAGAGCCTGGCAAAAGTGAGGGAAATGGTCCTCATTTGTGCATGGGGTGGTCTGGGGATACTATGATCTGGATTTAGGAAAAAGAGAAGGAGCAAGACTTACTATGGCGAGGAGAAAATTTAAGGAAGGAGCACGTCCAGCCTTAGTGTACAGGACAGAAAATGCTGGAAAATGCACTCCTTCATGTGCTGCCCAACTGCGCTGTGTCTCAGCCAGGTTTCTGTCCAGATCCGACTACAAAACACAAAAGTGGAAATACAGCCATTTTGTAGGTCATGGATTTGCATGGTAAGTGCCTTCGCTGTTCCTTTCTCTTATTCAAACATCACTCCCTAGCATTGTGCCACTGTGGTGCCTGTTGCCAGGCCAGGACGAGTGGCTTGATCAGCCCTTGAACTGGAAGCTGTTACCAAGTCTCACAAAGCATTGCACTGCCAAGGACCAAAGCACCAAAATACATACTGTTCTGTCACTTGGAATAGAGTTTCAGCGTACTCATACAAAAGTTTTCAGTAGCAGACACTTTCAGGGTTAGAATAGGATCAGCTTAACTGAAAGCAGCCTGAGATCTGGCTGAGCATCGTAGCCGTATTTTCCCCTTCATTTCTTTGCTTCATCTCAGCGCTATATCCCTAGTAATCCCTTATGGTTCCCCTGCCTGAACAGGAATCTCTAGGATAACCATCATTTAAATATTCCAGCAACTTTCAATAATAAACATACAAAGAACAAAGAATATTCCTGGAGGCTAAAGATCAGTAACAATCACAGGTATCTGGTTCCACAAAAAATAAATAAATACATAAATAAATAAAAAGTTATTTTCTTTAAATGATTTGTTTCAGATGTTCAAATTCAGTAAAGAGAACACAGAGGAAATTGATCCAAATCAAATACAAACCAGACTCAGCCTTAGCACATCAGTCATCCATTTCACAAGGACAGCTGAGTTCCTAATGCTGCCTGGAAAGCCTTCAGCAAAGCATTTGTTCAGGTTTTAAAATCTCCCTGTGAAATGACAGTTAGATCATCCCTTACCTGTATCACAAAAAGCTTATTTTGCTCTAAAAATGCTTCTTTCTTTCAGCTGTGGGAATCACCATTGTGCAGGTTGGTAGTGTCTGTCCGTGCTTCTCCACGCGGAGGTTTATAGTTCCTCAGACTTGCCCTAGAGATTCAGCAGCTCAAACATTAACAGCATGGAGAATTATTGATTCTTAATGACTAGGTGTGGTATGAAACGGCAGGCGTGTACGGAAGCAATGTAGCCCTGAGATAGTTTACAGCCTTCAGTATTTCTATGTCCTTTGGTATTTTCCTTCTGAATACATTTTTTTCAGTTGGGCTGTGAGAAATGAGTACACAGGGAATGGGTTGGAGCCAGAGAGAGAAAGTTATCCTTTCTGTAGGATAGGAGGTGGAGAGGAGGTGGAAAGGAGAAGGTGTGGGCCTCGGGTGGAGATCACATTTGCTCCTTGCCTAGTCACAGGGAAAATTCACGTTGAGAAGACAAGAATCTGGACATAAAGGTGGCTTGCTTTCACAGCAGATTGGTGCATGGGGAAGACCAAGCCTAGTTATGAGAATACTTCGTCAGTTGTCGACTCAGAAATCTCCAATTCTGCCTGAGCTCTGTGAGAAATTCACTTCAGGTAATTTTGGGCAAATCACTCTATTTTCCCTTTTCCAGAGGCTCATTGCATAATGGAGGTAATCATTCCTTTCCCCCATCTGTCACCTTTTATTTCTGTTTAAGGTTTTCAGCCCTTCAAGGGAACCAGCCCTGCTAGTGTCTGCGTTATAGCACTTGTAGTAAGGGAAACGGAAATCAACTGGACTGTAAAGGACTGTGGTAAAATATATAATAATTAGAATATATTTGGAAAAAAAACCAAGTTTTTAAAAAAGTCATCATCCTTCAAATGTTATGCTTTCTGCCAACTCACTTTTTAATATCATGCTTATTCAGAAGTTTTTAACTGGCTTATTTTACTCTCTCATGAAATGCCACTTTTCATCCAGGTTCTAACTTCTGTTCCCAATTTCCCCAGTATGTTAGATTCCTCTTGAAAGTTGTTAAATTATTTGCACAGCACATCGATTTCTGACTTATGTATCCAAAGAAAGAAGTGTTTAGAATCTGTTACAGCTGGAAGGTGTGCAGTTCTGAGAAAGGTGAGCTTTCTGTTTGTGTTTCAGACCACACTTTTCCCTCAAAATCAGTGTTTGTTTCTCCAGGAAAAATCCTGTGCTTTCAGCATGCTTTCAAACACAACTGTTCTCCATTTGCTTATGCACTCAGAATGATTCAGACTTTCTCAAAGCTGTCTGCTAGCAGTGAGTTATCTTTAGAACACAGCTCAAAAGCAACAGTTTCCGTAAAAGCATTAGAGCTCATTGTTAATGATTTCAAAGTAAATATAATAAGAGAGTAGGAATTGAACTTTCTTGGAAACATGTTGACTTTAAACGACTTACACGCAGATCAATTGTGTACTAGTTGGATATGAAAGAGCCGTACTTTCAGCATGAAGTATAAAATTCAAAACAGCAACAATCCATGCTGCAATTACAAACTCACATAAACAAAATCCTAATGTCATTTTTTTTTCAGCCCTCCTTTACACGACAAGTGCAGAATAACTCATGTTGTGATGTCAGAAGTCAGAGCCACAAAAACAAGTCAGGTATTTTTCTTCAAACGCTCGTACCTCTGCTTGGAAGTCCAATTATTAGGAAATGCAGAGGGAAATTGAAATATAAATTCAAGGTACAGAATATACTTTATTGAATGCCTATATATTTTTTAAGTCAGAGGAAGATGTGAGCCTGCTCACCCCCCCCCCCCCCAGTATCTTTCTCTGGCTGAAATAATTTCCCAGCCACAGCAACGGCTTACAGGTTGTAATCACACAGGAAAAAAAATCTCCCATGTCAAACACATTACAAAGTCCAGAAGCACTTAAGGCTTTATAAGAGTCATAACATTGTGTCACAGATGAAATCACAAGAAGAAACTCAGCAGTGAGACTGGTGCCTTGAGCCAGCTGTTTCTCTCAGTAAATCTGATGAAAAGAAGGCAAACCTCCAGGTGTTTGTTGTGTGAATCATTGTTTAATGAGTCAGTTTTTCCACAAACAACGCTTCTCATATCATTAGTCACATCCTTTTCACTATTCCCATTTACCAGCTTTGTCATTCCTCCTTCTCTCCTTTTTAATTTTTTCTTTCTGTCTTTTTACTTTTATTCCTTGTTTCAATTTACCCTATGTCTCTTTACATCCCTCTTCCACAAAACTAACAGGACCTGCCTGACCTCAGCTTCTTTCCCTTTCTGTTTGTTTTAGAAAATACTTCTTTTGTGGATCTCTTAGGGCATGGTAACTTCACAACATCATCAACATGTGTCAAAAGGAGCCAGCACCAGTGGAGGAAAAAGAACCATAGAAAAATAATGCTTAAAAGAAACAAGTTTCTAGTCATCTAGCTCGTTTACTTCTCCTGAAGCAGAGTCAGCTACACTTACAACTTCCCCGATTGTAAAAAGTGCAAACAACGACCACTCCTAGTCTCCATAGGTAATATATTGTGGTACTTTCAGACATCTATCTGCTCATTCACATTGCTGCTCTGACACTGCTTAGTCACTCTCAACCTTTGCTGAGGAGCTGTGCCCCAGATTATCCCAGGTGAGACTTTCCAATGCCACTGAGGACAGGTTCTTACAAACAGAATCTTCCAAATGATACAGCTCTTACCAATGCACTTATAAAGTATTTTCATGTTATCTTCATTGCATTGGTAGTTCTGATTTTGTTTGTATTTCCCTATGCTAGACAATCACCTTTAATGGTGTAGCCTACTTATGACTGTCTTTGTGCTTCCTTGTGAATTTGAGAACACTGAAGAGCTCTGATTTAACTAAGTAGTTTATACTTGCAACCCTTCCTAATACTGCTTCTGCACTGGGACATATTATGCCATTCGTTCCATTTATAGAGACCTGTCCAATCCTTACCAACACTTTTCTTTGGTTTGTTTCCTATGAAATTCTTCTTACTGATAATCTTATTTCATAGAAATATGTTTCTTTCAAGTCCGTCATATTTTTTTTTCCTTATCCTTCTTTCCATTTGTAAGGATTGTGGAATCATTGTGGTATAATTATCATACACTTATCTCAGCCCCATCATAGAATCAGAATAGTTAGGGTTGGAAAGGACCTTAAGATCATCTAGTTACAACTCTCTTGCCATAGGCAGGGACACCTCAAAGTAAACCGTGTCACGCAAGGCTTCATCCAACCTGGCCTTGAACACTGCCAGGGATGGAGCACTCACAACTTCCCTGGGCAACCCATTCCAGTGCCTCACCACCCTCACAGGAAACAATTTCTTCCTAAGATCCAATCTAAACCTTCTCTGTTTAAGCTTTAACCCGCTACCCCTTGTCCTGTCACTACAGTCCCTAATGAAGAGTCCCTCCCCAGCATCCCTATAGGCCCTCTTCAGATACCGGAAGGCTGCTATGAGGTCTCCACGCAGCCTTCTCTTCTGCAGGCTGAACAGCCCCAACTTTCTTAGCCTGTCTCCATAGAGGAGGTGCTCCAGTCCCCTGATCATCCTCATGGCCCTCAGTACAAACCGTAGCACATCTGTGGTTTTACAAATTGTCCCAGAGTTTTTTGTGAGCAAGCTCCTTTGAAGCACACAAGGCAACGCTTGTCCCAGATTCGAACTTGGCCGTTAGACACATCAGTTTCTTGTATGAATATTATCAGATTCCTACACAAATGAAGCTGCGACTTTGTTCAGTCACGTGCATTAGGACTGGAAAATTTGCAGTTAAAATCAATCCTTAGTTTGCTGATGGTACAAAGGTATGGAACTGCTACATGCTCCAGCAATGCTGCTACAGTTGCGACAACAATTAATTACAAAGCAAACCAAGTAAACTGAGTAAACTTTGCACATAGCAGTTCAAACAAATCTTGAATCCTTCCTGGTGATAAAACAAATCTTCCTCCTTTGCTTTTCCAGTCTGTTTGCAAATCCAGACAAAAAAATGCAAGGGGTTGATTAAAACCAACCAAACAAAAAAAAGACAAAACGAAACAACAATTCTTGACAATTAGTTTTTCTAGTTGATTTTGTTTTTAAAGTTAATGGTCAAATGAGTCCAAAAATTGCTAATACCCTCAGAATGATCAATTGTTCACTGGAAAGGTTGCCCAGATATGTTCTGTACACAAGTGTGCTTTTATTCAACTTTCTCATATAACAGTTGCAAAAAATCTTGGATTATGCTTTATAATAAGGAAAAAACAAGTTTGGTTTGATCTGGAATGTTATCTTTTTGCCCTGTTCACTCTTCTGACCATTTATTTTACACATTGGAAGACCATGACTGTAATTCAGAATAGCATAGAACAACTAACAGGAGTTGGCTTGGTAGAATTACCCAGGTAGAATTCAGTACGATAAATAAAGCATTATTTTAGCAGCTTGAAATGTGGAGGACAAGGGAAAGCTGATGATGAGGTCTGAGGAAGAACTCTGAGACACGAGACACCAGGGTAACTATTAAGAAGATGGGTAGAGGCTCGTAAAAAGACTGGATGAATATGAGCTGACTCAGGGATAAGAGGAGTAAGAGATAGGGGAACAAAGTTTCTGGCCAGAGGCTATCAGAGAAGGAGCAGAGAAAAACAATGGAGCTTCCAGTCACACAGAAGCAAGGGAAAATGGGCATAATTACAGCTGTAATTAATGGTTTTTGGCACTTGTGAGCTCATCTTTCCAAGTCTTCAGATTGTGTGATTAAGACTTTTTATAAAGACACAGCAGTCAGGGTATTAATGAAACATTCATCTTCAATTTCATTGGTTTATAGGTTATGCAAATGAATTCCTATTGTTTATTTACCAAGAAAAATGCAAGGCTGTGTTCCTTGTTCCTGGTGGTTAGAAATTCCTGTCAGCAGGAGTTTCATCAAAATAGTATTGTTTAGCAAAGCTAAAGTTTGACATACCCATACCAAAACCCCCTTTCAAATGTTCTCAAATAAAGTGGATACATTTATAATATTATTCCTTGAAGCTATAAACAGGAGAGCAATTACCAGTACAATTATTTCCCTGTGTAATCTAATTACAACTCAAATGTAAGGATTTAACATATAAGTCACCCCAGTTGCCAATGTTTATAGGTTATCAAGAAAAACAAAAGCGCCACACGCATTCCATAGAAACCATTTGTGCAAGACAATGTTAATTTATGTTAATACTAATAGAATTACAAAGATGTCTGCCAGGGAGATAAAGAAGATACGTGCAGGGAAGTAACACACAATCAGATAATTTGACACCAAAAAGCAGTAGTTGTGCTGTTTGGCAAGATGTAACAGAGAACATTCTTTCACCTGTCAGGGACAACATGTTCTGCTTTAGTGACATAAACAACCCATTTAATTTTCATCTTGTACTTTTCATCCTGTACAAAGGTAAGCACACATATACAGAATAGAAAGCCCTGAAGCTATAAATGCATTATAATCTGAAGCTCAAAAGATTTGTTCCTGTCACTACAGTTGCAAATATTATAACCTGCCTTGTTAGTACATTTTTTGGAGGAACGTATCTTAAGTGACACTCAACACTGTCTGTTTTCCTCCCATTTCCGCCCATCTGAACCATTAGGTTCAGAGACAATCTGAATGTCTTGAGCAGATGTGAAGAAGTGAGACCCTCTGTTCTTCTCCAGCACCCCTGCACTAGCAATACTGAACATCTGGACAGATTTAGGCTCCTGAGGCTCTAGTAGCATTCCTTCCCACTACCTGTATTCACTGAACTAAATTTAAACACTCCTACTGAGTTTAGTGATACAGGATCAGGCTTTGTTGCCCTATACCTCTGCCCAGGTGATATACACCAGTGGTGTCAGCTTTGAGATCCTTAGTTCATTATACCAATTGGTGTCAGCTTTGAGATCCTTAGTTCATTATACCAATTGTTCCAAATAATTTCCATTCCATTCACAAGGAAGTGCTAAGCACCCAGTTGCACAGGAGGACTGGTGTTGTGGCATTGTGCATGTTCTCCTCTTCACACTGGCTTTCCACTCTGTTGCTGATATCCCTCTTACTTACTGTAATGGCAGGGCTTCAGTTACACAGAGCACAAACCTCTGCATGCTAATTCTACCTTAAATGGAATTAAGGTAGAATTTAGAATTTGGAATTCTCCAAACTCACTGCTGTGCATGTCTCTCCTCTGATCTTGTTGCTTCTATATGAGTCACATGTCAATGATATGACTAAGAATCTTCCTGAGCTTGGTTAAAATGACCTCCTTTTCTGGAAAGGAATTCCAGTTTTCAAATTCCTTCCATCTCCATTTGACACTCCAGCCCCTTAAAAAAAAAAACCTTAGAGTATCTTTCTGCCAGATCAAACATCTCTTACAGCTCTGCCTATTTGTACAGAGTACCTACACCTGATGTTGGGGTGATTTACCAGACTGCATTCCAGTCTGTGACTTGATATCACCTAACACCATACTTTTCAGCCTAGGCTATTTTCAAGCATCCCTTTAAAGTTTGCAATATGTGTTAGGCAGTGTTATAAAAAACCCTGTAATGTTTAAAAATCTGGAGAGTCGTACTTCCAGTGCTCAAACCCTCTAACAACCTAGGCACATATTGTAAAAAAACCTTATTACAATCCAGTAGATTTTACAGGCTTAGGCTGTTAACTATAAACTAAGGCAGAAAATCAGCATCTTTGTTAAGATTTTGCTGCTTTCCTTGCCTACTGGAAATTCATTTAAGAGCCAAGTCTCAATTGAATGTCAACATGCTGATTTTGCAATTTAAGATACACTTGTTTGCTACAGGACACGTTTCTGATTAAGAGCATTAACCCCAGTGCCTGTATGCATTTTTCTCTGCTGATGAACCTAAGCCCTGTTTCAGAAATCTCTGCCACTGCTCTGCAGGTAAGAATATTGAAGAGAAAGCCATGCCTCTCACTGTCCTTGGAATCCCACCAGGCATTTTAAGTCTCAAAATTAACTTAACTAAGCCCTATTCCCAAGATCAATCAGTTCCCTTAGAAATATAATTTACATGAAACAGATTTGTGAAAAGTGTTTCCTGAGAAATGCAGTTTCAATGCAGCCACTGTGGCAGTGCGTATGCATCATGTTGGCTGGGGATGAAGTTGCTTGATCTATTATGGTAATAAGAAACACCCTGTTCTCATATTTATTGCCTTTTACCATTTACAACTCTCTTGATAAGTGCCCTTGTATGAAATTGTCCATTTTTCCCTTCTGAATGCTTTGTCACAATTTTCCACCAGTAATCACAAAACAAGTCTGTTGATAACATGAATTGACAAGTTTTTTAGTCTGACCATTGCATTCTCAACACTGCCTTGTAAACAGAGATAATGAAAAGGCACATTCCTTGCTCTGGCAAGTCACAGTTGCATTTTCATATTCTTGAACAAACAGAAATGAAGTAGTTCTCCCAACCGGAGATTAAAAGAATTTAATTTACTCAACAAGCAGAGACGATGTAAGGGTATTAATCAAAGCTAGGAGGATAAAGAGAAGGCATAGTGCTTTTGGATCATAGTTTGTGCTCTGGTCTTTTGCTGTAGTTAAATGTTGCTCAGAAAGCAGCTTGTCATTGGGTGCCTCCTGACACATCTTAGATGAAGTGGCTTTTTTTAGTCCTATTGTCTGTAAAACAGGTAACCTGCTTCCCCCAAAGACTTTCAAACTTTTCTTTTTTTTGTTGTGTAATAGGACAGAGACTGCTAAGGCTTGCACCGTGTCCTCACCATGCCTACCCTTTCCTCTCTTTGTACTCCTCACTGTAAGCCTATTTCTTCCAGGGACTGAAGAACAGCTATGACCTGATATAAAGTCTGGCACTTCCCTAGCTTGTATCCTGCAGTGTTTAAGCATTCTGTAAAATAGGATAGGCTTTAGAAAATACAGCCTTCTGACTGATTTCATGCCTCTAGTAATAGCCTCTTAAGTGACGAACAGTGCATGTGCCTCATGTAAGCAATCATACTGTCAAAGTAGACAGAGACATACAAGCTACAAGCTCAAAAAAACAGCTTTACAAGCTGCTGATTAGGTTTTGGCTGTTTCCATGCAGGCCAAAAGCATCAATTCAATATTGGGAAGGCCAACATGGAGTGAAGAAGGTAATTTTGTTCCCTGTGGTTTTAGCATAAAAGGATTTATGCAGTTCTCACAGAGGACTGGCCTGAGTATATCTTTGACTTGACTTCATGGCTTATTTGCTTTCTTGCATAAAGCAGTGGGTATTGGTGATAAAATTGCATTTTCTGCGTGGTTAGATTTGTTAACAGTAATAGCTAGAGCTGTTGAATGCCAGTGTGAGCTCTGTAATCATCCTGTGTCTCTGAGCAAAACTTCCCTGAATAGAAACAGCAGTGTGTTTATCTGCCCTAAATCAAAACAGCCATCACACTTCCATTTAAAATATCACTGATTCGGCATCTATATGCTGGTCTGGTTCAAGCCAAAGAACACTGTGTACATTAGCATTTTACAACTTAGTAATCAATCTTCAACAATATGGGTTCCCGTACAGACTGTTGGAATTCAATGCAATGCTTTTCATCGAAGTAACAGTTCTATTTAAAATATGGCAGGGAAACTAACAGAAAAATACTAAGAAAAGAATGAGAAAATAAAAGATTGAGAGTATTTTCACATTTATCAGTATCTCCTTTTTCCAAAGCTTTACGTCTACTAAATTCTTTGATAAGAACTCATTCCATTATGCTAATGAAGGGTAACATAACATTGTCTTGTAAAATGGCACAGGAGGTTGTTGCTGTTCTATTCTTTTAGTTATTAAAAACTTCAGTGATACTATTAATCGTTGCAGAAGAACTGCAGTGTCCTGAGTTTTCATCTTGTTACACAGATGAATGAAACACTGATTGTTTGTTATCAACCTATTGATTGGCAGTTTGGAGGTTTTGTTCTTCCTGACAGCAGTTTTATATGTGCCTCTGCATTTCCCTTGATCTATAGAAATACCAATGAAAGGAAAATACAGGGATGCAAGTCTAAACACCTTTTATTTTATGAAACAAGATCTCAGTTGTTTTATATTTAAGTTACTGAATGAGTCTTCAATTATTTGATCTTTCTTTTCTAATTTATTAAATCCCTGTCTTGTTCATTCAGATCAACTCCCCTTGGTTTCAGCAGTGTATTATTGATCATAGCAAACCCTGGACATGCAAAATACTACATTAGTTGGCCCAGTTTGAATTAAACACGTGCTTGTTACATGGAATTGCATCTTTTCATAATTTACTCATTCAGGTGACTGTCAGGAAAACTAGTAAAGGTTACTGGAACAAATGAAAAGTGTTTTACTTTTGCCTGAGAATATTCACCCAGCAGTTTCATGCCACTTAATTAGCAACATTTTTTGCTTGCGGTATGCCAGTAAAAATAAACACAAAGGTGTTAATTTTAATGTTATTCCAATGAAGAACCTGAACATTGTCTTCTGAACAGGCATTAGGTTACTCCTAAGAAACCTTTCAGATTTAGCCTCAGATTTGTATTTCAAGTTCACAGCATGAAGTCCAAAGACACATTCAGAACTTACAGTCAAAATCTCATGTTTCTTTTACAGATTTCAGCTCTGATACTTGGCTGCTTCTTCTTGGCAATAACCCCTGACAATGTGAAAGCCCCCAGGATGTCTGGAGAGGACAGCTGAGGGATAGGGAGTCTGCTCTCCTGATCTAAAAGACTTCTAGTAATGAGCTGTGTTATAATTTCACTACAACCAAGGGAAGAGTTAATAGTAGTTAAACCCTGATCTGATTCTGGAGCTGAGTTTTTAGTTTCTAGTACTTCCCGGCAGTGTTCAGACTCTTTAAGGTTACTGTGTGGAACTCAGGTCACAGTTGAATCCCGATACCTAAACTGAAGCATTTGTAAATGGAAATATACTCCCTGCTATTTCTTAGCATAAAAAGAAATCCCAGAGGACAAGCAATATTCCCAAACTGAACTTTGCCAGAATAATATAGGCTGAGGGGTTTTTATTAAACATTACAATGAAATTCTGTAACATTACACTACATTTACCACACAAAAGTATCTAAATTCAATAGATGACATGGCCAATTTGGCAGTGTTTCATCTTAGTTATCTGATTATATTAATCCTACATATCCAAATTCTCCTTGTTCTGTTTTCATATCTCTCCCTGTCGGAATCTAAGCCCTGGAGTTAAATAAGAAATTTTCCCCTACTCTTTGAAAGTCTTGGATCAAAGGAATGAGTGACAGCTCTGATCTCTCAGAACAGAAAAGCACATACTTTGGTAAGATCTTGCTCACTGTTAAGAAACCATGGGTGGAGACACAGCACATGGTCAAAGCAACTCATGAAGTCCAGAGCTCAAACTTCATCTACAATGGAACTAATGTGATTCTTGGTGTTAGAGTTCAGATTCAGCTGCACACTTAAAATTGCAGATCCAACTTTTTCATGTGTTGGTACATAATGTTTAAATATGATTAAAATTATTTAGCTTCTCTTTAAATAAGCTTAATTTAATCAAAACTTCTTTGAGCCCTACCTGCCAATCTACTTTTTTTCCTTGGTTTCTAATCTATTGCCGTCTCTTCGGTTGTTATGAAAGACTATCACTTGTAATCAAATGGAACAATGGCATTAGCTGGTTTGGAAAGCTCCTCAGGCATTAAAGAGACCACTGCACAGCTAAGTGGTCAGTGTTAACTGGTTCAATTGTACTGTTGGGGAAAAAAAGTTATCATCTACAGCATAATGCATCACAGAATACAAAGAATGAAACAGTCTACATAAATTTGGCAGTGCTGGAGCTGTAATCGGCTTGGATGCAGTCTGAGAGTATAACCCACGTAAGAAAAGCTCTTCCCTGTTCTCAGGAGCTTGCATGGGCCGGAGACCCTGGTCTCTGGTTCTGCATTGCCATCTTCTGGCCAAGTCCCGGCACACCGGTTTGAGAGGCTCTGCCTTAGCAAGAGGCTTTTTGGGCTTGAGAACAAGCAGTCCCTCTTCGTTTCCAAAACAGCACAGATTTGGTCAGTCGAACAGGCATTTCAAGCCTCCCCTCAAGTGCTGCTGTGAGGTTTTTGCATTACTCTGGCCCTGCAGGGAAGACTGGTGAGCAACAAAAGGGGGCACAAAGGTGCTGGGATCGCTGCTTGCATTATATGTAAACCCATGTGCAATGATATAAAAAGTGTTTTCGTGTATGTGAGGTGTGTGGACTGGACATATGACACTGCAGGTCCTCACTGTGGTTTTACATTCTAAGCTAGGCTAAGGTCCTGTCAGTGCATGAGGGACATCCTTACCCATCCACCTCATCAGCTATGTGTGTTGCCAGCTCACTTCTGGCAGTATTTGAGA
>JBCJKH010071374.1:0-12251 GCA_039877255.1 Loriculus beryllinus
AATGGAAATCCTTTAAGTGTATCATGTGTGACTAAAAGAGCAACTAAAATATATACAAAATACGTAAGGGTTACTGTACCTGCACAGTACTTATTGCAAACTGGTTAATTTTATGTATTTATGGACACGATACGGGTGCTTAGCACCTACAGACAATTTTTCCTGGGTAAAATTACCCAGAATCAATACTGGATTTGGTAGGTGTAACAGTTGTATGCACCTAGATCTGAATCTACCCTTTCAGAAAGCCCTTTGAGACTAGCACAGCCTGGAATAAACCATAATGGAAGCTAGGCACACTACAGCAAAGTACACAGGACCTTCCCCAGCTGAACTGCCCTTATTTATTAAGGGGGACTTCTGTTCAGCATAAAGCTGCTGTCATTTGTAATTCTCTCCAGCATGAGATTTCATACAGATAGAGCTTTACTGATTTTATTTTCTGGATATACTCTTTGTATTTTTCTTTCTTAATAACCAGTATGATTAACAGCTAAATCCTTCCATCAAAGTGTTACAACATCGATAGGCATTAATACTGGGAAAATAGAAAAGAAAACAAAAAGAAAAGAAAAAAAAGAAAATAAGAGAATAGAAAAAAGAGGGGAAGGGGAAGGGGAAGGGGGAGGGGAAGGGGAAGGGAAAAATTAGGGTCTATCTTCATTTGTTCTTCAGTATTACACGATTTCTAGATCACGTCAGAAAAAGATGCATCTAAGGATGTCAAATTCTGTGCTAGTATATGTACTGTAACACTACAGACATGAAAATCTCACCAATCAGAATAAAGATCACATCACTTGGATGCAGTTCTATGTAGAATAAAACACAGAGAATATGGCATTTTTCTCTGTCCCCTGTACTATCATTTACTGTCACAGAATTTCCTCTGCCATCTTATTACTGGGTCACACTCAATATTGTCAGATCCTTCTACAACTCTTCTCAGTTGATTTTAATACTGTCAGCAGGCTTTATTACTGCAGTGTTAATCCCCTCTCCATACGCTGAACCACCCAGATGCTTGGACTGATGCCTATGGGACTCCATTGGTGACTTCCTGCCATTGTAAAACTTGATCATTTACTCCCTGTTGCTTCCTAACTTTTAACCTGCTATTAATTCATTACAAGTTTCCCTTTCATCACACAGCAGCTTTAACTCTTCGTAAGTCTTCAGTAAAGAGCCCTACTGAAAGGTTTTGGAAATCCAAGTAGGTTATAACGGCATCACATTTTCCCCACAAACTGTTACCTCCCTTGGAGAACTGAGTAGATTTGTGAATTGTGATCTCTCCATGCTACGCCATGCCGTTTAGCCTCCACGATAAACAACACAATCCTAAATTACAAGTAACACCCTCTTCTCATTCATTCCAATGTGCAGTGCTAACTGTAGCTATGCTTTGATAGCACTCAACTAGCTCTTTACACACATGTGACACAGTCTCGGTTGTCAGAAAATTAATGGTTATGAATTATGAAAATTTAGGGGCTTTTTACAAGATCATTACTCCCCATATAATTTTTTTCTTTTCTGCTTTCTCCAATGCAATAAAAATGAATGGAGGTATGTGAGCGAGGAAAAAGCTCTCAAAATGGAGAAGGCAGCTTTCTTAGAGTTCATTGCAATGGAAACCAAGCCTAATTCCAGTGAAGCAGCCCAAATTGAGGGCTCCTAAACTCATAGGTGACTTCAAAGTTTCAGAAGATATTTCCAATGCAACTCCCAAAGGAAATAAGCTTTATTGCAGTGACTGTGCACCACTTCAGTATCACATTCCCTCCCTCTGCCCCATACCTTCTGTCTGTTGGATGCCCCTTTTTCGACAGGGACACCGAAGTCTGGAAAACCTGCCATGTTCTGGCAAGAGCCACAGCAAGGCAGGAGCTGGACATGGGGTAATAGAAGTGGGCAGTGCCTCCCTCGAGTGGGAAGCCAGAAGCACTCATCAGCTCCAGCCAAGCACACAGAGGAGGAGCAGGAGGATACCGTGCAGCCTGGGGTGACCTGCAGCATAGCCAGGATGGAACAGGAACAGGGTGCAGTGCAACCTCTGGTTTGTGCACAGTTTCTCTCCTCATCTGACAAAAACCCCTCCTGGTGAGTTGAATGTTGCTGATGTTTTGTTAGCCAAAGTTTCATAAATGCCAAGTCTGTGCAGCTGGGGTCATGCACTCCTAGACCTGCAGCCTTCAGAGAAGCTGGAACATAGGTGTAGCTGGGGACTCCAGGTAGAAAAGTGTAGCCAAGGGGTGCAGGGCCACCGGTTCCTGCCAGCTGGGGAGCACGTCCTGCCCACTGGCTTAGACAACAACAGGCACCTCTCTATGGAGCAGTCTGCCAGGATGAAGACATGGTCATCAGGGAACTGCCCCCTGTGTCTAGCACAGGCTTACCTAATCCAAGACGTTTTGAATGGAACTTGTAATTCAGGAAATTGCAATTTTCCATTTAATATGTCACTGTGACACTCTTAACAGAGCTCTAATGTAATTCACTCTATGCTCCCACATAACAATAAGGCAATATTGTCAAAGTGTATATGACACTGGAGCGGCAGGTATAAGCTGATGGTTTAATATTGTGCTTTTACTGTCATGTCTAAAGAATTTTGGCTGGCTTTGGCAGACAAAGGCCAAAGTACAGTTATTCACACCCTGTTTTATGGTTTGGTTTTTCTCATGTTATGACATGAGATGTGAGGAACACAGCGCAAAGGGTTCTATCTGCTACAACAGAGAAATGCAGGATTCTAAACACACAAGAAAAAGCCACAGTGATATTCCCGTAAACGCTCATCATTTGAGATATGCATAACTATCTGAATATAGCCACAGATACATGTATAGACACACAGAGAAAACCAGGAAATCTTGTTTTACTCTAGATAACCAGTTGGAACGTAGTGAAAGTGGTTCATTTGCAAGATACTATATGCAACAAGGACGTCCTCTCAGAAATGTTACAGACTGTTGTTATAAAGTGTTACTGTTACAGATTAATGCTCACTCAAAATACACTATACACAAATCAGCTCCTGCTTACTAGAACGGGTATTTTTTTTTCCTGGCTTTATAATCATAATTTTACAAAGTAATTCTTATGGCTCATTCTTGGTGAAAATACTTGAAATCGGGCATGTAAGAGCCACAGCCACCTTTCCTAAAGATGTTTTCCAAGCAAAATCCAGGTTCCAGTTCCCTGGATTCTGATGCTGGCAGTCAGTTCCTGTGACTGTCTGAACAAGATCCCAAGCCTCACAAAATAACAAGCTCCAAGAATATTCAAGTCTAGAAATGCATGTTCCATGAGAGCTTTTACTTTAAAGTAACCTTCTTCAACTGTATATACATTTTTAAAGAAAGTGAAGGCAAGTCCTAAGCAAATCAAAGAACAAAAGGGAAAAGCTTCCACAAATTGAACTATTATACACTACAGAATTTTGCATAGACCCACAAATGGGTAGGTCAGAAACAAAAACACATGAAAGGGTTGAAAAGTGAAACAATGTAGGTTTTAAGAACCAGGATTAATCACCTCGCTTTTCTTTGAAAAAGAGCATTCCAAAAAAGCATCACCAAAACGCAAGTAAGACGCCACAATAAAAAGATGTCTTATGTACCAACAAATACTTAGTGTTTGAAGAGACATCACAAAAAACTGTATCATAGCCTTGAAGTAGACACTTAATCCCACAAACAATCCTTAGTTTAACTGGGTACAAAGAGAAGTGGCTTAGATGTCACTCTTTTTATGTTCAGCTCACAAAAATAGACACTTGCCTTATTTTTTTGGTTTATTTGTTTGTTTTTTTCCTGCTGGTAACAAGTCCAAAGAAATAGGGGTTTCTTCTTTCTGTACATCAATGCATATCTTTGCTACATTAACCTGAAGTATCCTTATCTTTGAGCGGCACACATAGATATCAGAGAGGCAAATATCATAGATCAAAATAAGTCTGGTTTAGAAACAGACTTTCTGCCATGATGTATCACAAGCAGAGAGTTAACTTCTTACTTTCCAAATCACAAAATATTCAATACTGAAGCATTCTTTGACACGGTAACATTTGGTTCTTTAAGGGCACCCTCACAGACTTCACAACTTTCACCTAATTTGAGGGTAATAGGTTACAGCAAATTTTATTGCTGCACTGGACATAATTCTTTTTGTGTGTGCTTTTATGTTATGCCAAAATTGCTTAAGTGCATATGAATAAGTTTTTTTGGGGGTGTTGTTTTGGCTCTTTTTTTTATAAGAATGTGTATACATTTAAATGAATGCCTTTGCTATAGCTTTCAACAAGCAGTATTTCTGACCATGCCAAGAGCGCCTTGCTATTGTTTTTGTCTGTACCCACCGCATCGGCTCCACAAGAGCTTCCCAATATATTTGTTTTCCTGTAAATCACATTGCATTTTGTATGCAAACCTTACATAGAATGAAAGGAATTTAATGAAATGTCCTTGACAGCCCATCACAGCTCCCTGCTCCGCATGTGAGAAGGTGGCAGTGATCTGACCGCAGCCAGGCTCTGCATTTGCCTTGCTCTGGCAGAGGAGAGTCCACCAGAAAACTGCTGGCTTCCCCTTCTCAAAAAGCTCTCTAAACGCCACCTCTTGAAGAGCATGGAGAGAAAACGCACATTTAGGAATCGAACCGCTTGCTGCAGCTGAGCCTGTGAAGCAGCAACAGAGAAAAAGAAAAGAGAGGACTCACCAAGATACATCCTGACGTAGGGAGAACAGTTTTGGTAGCAACCCTCAACAGATTCAAAGCTAATACTCTGTTTCTCTCCTCTTTTCTTTTCTCAGTCACTCCCCCCCCCCCCCCAATTTCCCCATTTAAGGGAGAAAATAACAAGGCAGAAGATGCCAAGAGACTTTCATGACATAAACAATAAGGCCTTCCTGTGCCAACTTTTCCTTTAAAAACACTTGCCAATAAAGCTCCTGGAGGCCAGCAAGAGAAAGAAATGCCGAAACAGCCATGACATGAACTTGGCATATTTTCTGACTCACTCACTTCCCTTGAGACAATCCCTCCAAGAGAATGCTGAAGGATAATGGGAAAAGAAAATTCCTTTCAGCAAGATGGACTTCAGCTGCCCATGCTATACAAGAAAACTGCTAATTAACTTTATTTCTGTTTACCTACAGCCTCACTCACACAGTCACCTCCACTGCCATGTTTCCTGACTCGCACGCTCATGTTTGCACATTGCTTTTGTAATCCTGGTATCTGAGAAAGGTAAAGAGACTTTAAAAAACCCCATAAAAGTCCTGAGAATCCCAGATTCTGAATAGTTTCTGAACAGCAGAGAGAATGATCAGTGATCGATCTGGGTAGCCAAACATCTGGTTGCGTCACATATTAAATCCAGATTTCCTTTTTCCTTCTCCCTGCTATTTCTACTTCTTTTTTAATTTTTTTAGTGCCAGACACACTAGTCTATAAAACATGAAGGATACTCACATATCTTGTGTATCTGTAATGAAAGATTGTCAAGATTATTTTGTCTCATCAATCCATCTCATTTTGAGTAATACCATGTTTTCAAAACTAAATGGCATGTTAAGAACCAGAAGCTGAAATCTCTGTGGAAATCAGCATCTTACACGCACAAGCATGCATGCACTCACTCACTCCGGGGGTACGGGTCTCCCCTGCCTCAAGTCCCTTGTGGGCAGGAACGCAGGGGTTCAGCCGTCTGCTCTCATCTGCGCCTTCGTCTTCACCTCAAGTGCAGGATGGCTCTTCCTGGGAGGCGTAAAGCCCAGGTCCCAAGGAAGGGGAAGGGCAGGAGACAGGCCAGCGTTGTGCAGATGGCAGCAGGTAACGTGGGCTGCAGCAGCTCCTCCTGTCCGAGGGCAGAGATAGGCAGACGAAACGGGTCTCCAGCAGGGCTTTGCTCCAGGGGTACCACCCTTGCTTCGCTCCTCTCTAACACCAGACAGAGCGACAAACCCCCACCTTACCCAAAGGCAGAGCAAGCAGAAAGTTTTGTTGCTTTAGAGGGGAGCCCTGCTCGATTACTGGTTCAGTTTTGCAATGCAGACACCACCTCTTTCCTCCACATGTACCCGATTCACAGGACTGTGCAAAGATCCATCCAGCCCTTTACGCGAACCGCCACCCTGTCACTGAGTTAGCACATGCTCACCCTCCGTTTCTAAGAAGGCAGTGAGCACTGCCAAGCCCTCCTCACTCGGCTAAGGGCTGTTATTGTTGCTGGGATTTCTTTGGTTTTGCATTCAACTCCTTAGATTAGCATCAGAGTATCACATATCAAAATAACCACTAGCGAGGATTTGCTGGCCTGCTCAGAAGTGAGGGTTCACCATACCTACAGCTGCCTAATTTTACCATAATGTAGTCTGATATCATACACCTCTGGTTTCTACTTTCTAATATGCTGTTTGCTGCTTTAGCATTTGAGCTTATGTCACGCTCAGAAAGTCTCCTATCTCTCCTCTAAGAGCCTGCCTACCTCTGAAGACATTCAGCAATCATATCAAAGCCAGTGCCATCAGACTGCACAATACTGGTTTGGGTTTTCTGTGGGAAAAAAAAGGTATATGTATTTTTTTGGCATTCCCAGCTAGTAGTGCTCTGCTGGTAAAATACTGTACTATATGCTAAATATATTATATGCTATAATGTATTTGATCTACATTAAGAGTTATCTACTAGCTCACCTTTACTCCACCATGACTGCTGGGTACCTTGTCAAGACACATAAACCTACACAGTGCAAGATTCTTTTTTTTAACCATCTCTTTCTGCCCACTTGCAAAGTGAAAACTGGTTTGTTTTTAGGTTTGTTTTCGTGAAAACCTGTGAAAATACGTGTTTTTTTTGTAACACCACCAGGGCAAGCCATCTGTGGTTGGCTGGCAAACTCCAAAATTCAGGGCTGGGGCAGAAATACTTAGGAGTCAAAAAAAGCTGACTTGCTCAAGAAATTAAAGCCCTTCTGACAATCTTCCAGAGAGCCCCTGAGGAAAAGGGAGGGAACCAGAGAGACTCAAGGAAAATGGATGCGAGCCCAGCATGGAGATTCAGGCCAGAATGGTTCCTGGCCAAGAAGGAAGGTTGGCAAGTAGACAAATACAGGCTTTCATAGGCAGCATTGTAAACAAGACATTAAAAATATTAATCCATTTAGATTTCAAGCACCAAGATGAGATTTACTTAAGAAGCAGAATCATGCTGCAAATAGCTCCTTAAACAATTCAGCTGAATGTCAAAGTTTTTTCGCAACTGTATCAAGCCAGAATGCAAGGAACTGTTGACACTACAATATTCAAACATTTGATCATATGGCAAGGCTGGGAAAACACAGAAAAAGGCAAAGGAATGCTTGAGTGTTGGGCATAAACTCAAACCCTTGCAAGGAAACTGCATTCACAAATTATTTTTACCTTCATTTAGACACCAAAATAATAAATTGAAGGGGCAAAATGGCTTCTTAAAACCAAGCTTCCTTTCAGAAATCTTTTCAAATAAAACATAAATTACCTCTCCCAAAATACTTTATTTTCAAGTAGGAACAGTCATCTATAACAGAATGTCTTTTTGTGTGAAAGAAAATTTAAGTGAACTTTCAACACCTAGGACTTCTTAAAAAGTTTCTTCTCTCTTACAGGAATCAGCATGTCTCTCCTTTTCCTCTAAGGAAACACACACTTACTCTAAATGATTGAATATATATATTCTAAATTATAGAATACATACATATTTTATATGTAATAAAATATATATATATATATAATGTATTGGAAAAGTAATCCTTTCCCAAAGCAAACAGGCAGCTGGGACAACTGAAGTACACCAATGCTTTTTTAGTGTAGATGGTAAGTGTCATGTCACCTTATGCCTGATATGGCCAAGATCTTCTACCTGTTAGTGAGTAGGGTTCACAAGCTCATGTACCAACAAAGAAGCACATGAGGGGAGACCCACATGGAAAAAAAAGTGCCTTAATGAGAAAAAGATGAGCTGCAGTCACTATGCGAGATTCAGGAACTGAGAGAGTCAGGAACTGGAAGATTCCTGTACTGGGTTAAAGGAAGGACTAACATTTCTTGAATTAATGAGGGTGATCCCTCATGGAAATCCATGCGTGCAGCCTGCACCCAGTGAGGTCTTTTTCTCTGCTCAGTAGCACTGACAATGCTTGAAAAATGCCACGTGTAGAGACTGAGATATCTCCCTTCAAAGCACAAAAAGCATTATAAAGAAAGGGCTAACATTCTCCATTACCTTCAGTTATTTAAAAAAAGCACCAACTTAGTAAAAAGGACAGAACTACATTCCATCTCTTGCAACCTAGGATATACTATGCACTGCTTCCTTAAAACAAGAACAAAAAATTCAGTGATAAAAAAACCCCATTAAGCTCTTTTCCTTGCTCATATCTGTAGCCACTCATAAACTTATCTTAAGATTTCCACAGTGTTTGAAATGGAAGATCTGAGCAAAGGAAAACCTCCAAACACAGACTTGCAGAAGGAATAACTCCATCCTGCTTAGGAATGAAAAAACTAAAGTTTAAAGAATATGAAATTTTATAACAGTTTAAACATCTGAATGCAAATGTAAGTAACAATACATGAATTACAGAAACTGTGTAGCACTCCTGATCTTATGAATCACACTATGAAATGTACTTCCTGCACTCTCAACGCAACCAGACTGAAATACAGGCATCTCAGATACTCTGAAATGATTCAAAACACATTTAATAGCATTAATTTTAATAAGTCAGCATTCTATCTCAAGTGCATACGTTTCTAAATGTTCTAGCTGATGGTATTTTTATGAAGGCTATTTGCCTGTTACGTACCACAACCAGCACAACTTCACAGTGCAGGGAGGCATTTTCACCACACAAATGGAGAAGCCATTAGTAAAATGCTGCTTGGCAAACAGTAGCTGACACACTGAAGCTGCAATATTATCCCAGCTTTTCTACATATTAAGCATAGGACTATGTTCAAAGTAAACATGCGGTCATAATTAAATAATAATTATGACTAAGATATGTGTAACACCATTCATCCAAATAGTTTAAAGCATTAGGTAGATCTGTAAACAATGGGTCTAATCCTGCACCCTTTACTCAACATAATACCATGCTGTTCAAATGGGCTATGTAGATCTTGTCTACACACAGACTTAATTGTCCTCAATTAACTACATGTGTCAACACTCATTCCAGTGCGTCTTGTTCCTGTTCAGCTTAATTCTTTCACTGCTTACTGCAGGTGAATACACTCTTTCTACACTCTCACTAATTTAGCATCACTTTTACGGACACTTTCCTACATGGATCCCACAGGGCTTTTCAAATCTCAACACAGCCTCACTTCTCCTACACGCTTCTAATAAGACAAATATTCTTCTACAGATGAGGAAGTTTACTTGTTAGTACGCTTAAGAGACATCACAACTGAATTGCATCTGTAAACCCAGGACATATGATTTCTATTCTCTTATGTTAATCACACAAAACAGCCTTCTTAGCCATCGCGTCCAGAGTTAAAATAGAGGAGAAGGTTAGAATGGGGAAAAAGTCTGTAGTTTCTAAAAATAAAATATATTTGGAAGCAGATATGCTCAAATCATTTTTATGCATCTGTGGTACAAACGATGCCTGTTACAGAGAGCCAGAGTTGCTGAATGAGTTAAAAAATAATAATAATAATAATAAATTGAGAAGAACTTGTGGACCTCCTGACAACTTGGTGTCAGTCTGCCCTGACAGCCAAGCAAGCAGAGAACAACGGGAGAAACCAGGAATACCCGAGTCAGATTTCATTTTGGCTCTGCTATGGACAGTTACTTAACTTCTTTGCCTTGGCTGCAGTATCTGTAAGTCAAGCCAAATCATCTCTTCCTCCTATGGATCTTCTGAAGATCATGAAAATCCCTAGGGCCCTCTGAAGACAAATACCGTTTACTAGTGATAGCTATTTTGTATTTTCTTTACCTTTTATCTTTAAATTTGCACAGAAGAAAGTCATTGCCACATTTCACTAGCACCATGATTTAATATATTTTCCTTCCAGTTTTGGTTTTCCTTTCCAAGAGGTATGCTCAATTTTAGCTCTTATATGCATTCCATGTAACTTGGCATACATCAGAAAGCCCTTTTGTTTTAGCACAGACAAAAGCAGTGTAAAATGTCATTCACTGCTGAACTGTCAGCAAAGCTCACACTAGTGTGGCAGTGAAATAGGGTGGGGTTTTCTCTTTAAAATCTTCTAATGGGTTTAAGGCATTTTTCTGATGTGTTCATTCAGAAGAAGTAAATTCAATAATTGTCACACCTACACACTATTTGGTTAAACCTGAGAAGAATCCAGTGTCACAACTGCAATCCCTACTATAGAAGAAATCCTGCAAAAGTCAGGAGAAGAAACTGCATGGCTGCCAGCTAGTAAGGACACAGATCTCCTTGTTCATTCATTACACCTACAGCTATGCAATCTTAGTCCTATATATAGATAGCATTTATGGACCTATATGAGTGAAACATGAGTTCTATATTTATGGACCTATAGGAGTGAAAATGTGGATGTTAATGGTTTAATTCACAATACATTAACCCTTTGTTTTAATATGCAATGAAAAGGCTATGCTATATCAAAGTGCATTGCCTTCACGTGCAAGGGTGGGGCTGGGGAAGTTTGCTTATCTGATCAGTTGTACAGGCAGCGCAAACAGGCAGTGGGAAGGGGAGCTCTCTCGCCCTATCTAGCCAAGAAAGCAGAAGAGGTGCTACACTGCTTCCTGCCAGGACACCCAGAGCAGCATTCCTTCTCAACATCACCTCTTCATATATTTTTGTGGCGCCTGCGACAGGATTGAAGCTGTAAAAACTGAGCAGCCTCCTTCCCCTTCCATGGATCAGATCTTGATGGTACTGCAGAGACCACGGCTTAAACACCGAGTCAAGGCAGAGAAACCAACAGCAATTCCATTCAAAACCACTCTGTAGCCTCCTCTGCTCCTTATCTGTGCCCTGGTTGGGGTCAGGCCAGCAAGAACTGGCAAGAGCACCTCTGGCACTGCTCCACATCCACAGCCCAGACAATGAAGGGATCCTAGGGAGAAATGGGTGTCATGCTGCCAGGCACCAGAGCTGCCTACAAATACACTGACTTTCAACACTACCTCTTAGCAGATCTGTAAGCCTGGAGAATTTGTTCACAGTAAGCTGTTAGTCACACCACGCAGGATATACAGTTCATTGAAGCATCACTAATCACAGCAACAGAACAATTAATGTAAGTCTTTGATAGTGTCACTGGGGCACTGTATTCAGCCAGGACGGCTGAGAAACTACCTGAAGTGAAAATGAACAGTACATTAAATTAAAGCACAGGCTTGGTCATTTGTATTTCCAGAACTGCTTATCTTGCTTAAAAAAGCAATTATCAGATTTGACACAATGGCAAGCTAGTCCATGCTTCCAATTCACTAGCAGCAGTAACTGGCACTTCCTTAGAAAGCTTTAATGTTTAATGCTAGAAATGCAGAATCAAATCTGCCTGAGATATAGCGTATGTTAGTCAAAACAGCCAAAAGTTTTAGCTGACGTTATGGTAGGCTATATATTGCAATAGCTCAGGAGTGCTCCTGATAGAAAAAGCAGCAGCTCCAAAGGATAATAACCATTTCAGGCACCTTAGCTAAATGCCCCTGAGTCAGAGTTGGTTTTAAGTGCATCAAGAGAAGATATGTAAAGACGTTCAGGGGCAAAGTGAAGCAAGTCAGCAAGTCAAAACTTTTCCTGAATCTAATTAGGATAAATGAATGTACAAGCTTTAATTTTTCTTTAATTTTAAAATGGTTCTCATTGCATTTTGCTATCACTCCTATAATTTATTTATCACATATTCACCCTGGTACTGAGTTTATCATACAACTGATCTTAACATTCCATACGCTGCTCTTTTGAGGCTCTTGCATCCCTGAAGATGTAGTACTCCAAATCTCTGTGAGCACAATGGATTCTGAATATCCCACGGTACATCTTCCTGACATGGAAGTAGATCCAGTGCACAGTAAATATGCAACTAATATCAAAACACTTGTTCAGACCTGACCAAAGTGCTGGTTGCATTTAACACTGAGTAATGATCAGATAGAAGTCACTTTTCTAAAGAGGGCCCCATCAGTGTTGGGACCGGTCTTGTTCAACATCTTTGTCACTGCCATGGGCAGTGGGATTGAGTGCA
>JBCJKH010071376.1:1242-11294 GCA_039877255.1 Loriculus beryllinus
TCCAATTACGTATCTACTGAGGGGTCCATCTGTCATATCCATGCCTCTCCAGTTTAGAGACAAGGATGTCATGTGGGACAGTCTTAAATGCTTTGTGTAACATTAATTTGGTAGACGCTGAGAAGTAATTATCTTAATTTTATCGGAAATTATTCTATTCCCATTAGTTGTAGTTGTTGTCAATTGTAGTTCCAATGAAATGAGAGCATGGCTGAGATGAGTCATCTGTGGCAGATCTTGCAGGTAGCTCTCATATTGCCATTCATTTTGCTTGAGGGTACTGATTGATTTGTCACTTTTTAAATTACTGCTACTGCTTGCAGATTTGTAGGTATCTCCTGCTGAACAGCAATAACTGTAAGACACCTGTAAAATCACTATACAGGGAAAACTGCCATGCATCTCTTGAATTTTTCACTTTTGAGGATATATGTGGTAGATATGATTCATTTATGCTCTGTCAGTATCTATCCCTGCCAGTTCTTGTTGAAACCTGGAGTATATTCCATTGTCTATAGTCTAGCTTGAGTAATATGTGTAAACATTTGATATGGGGTGGACAGCAGTTGAATGTACTTCAATTTTCATATTTTATTTGTGTCTTTTTATTTATTCTAACCTTTTTCATATATTTTGTATGAAGGCTGTTAAAATATCTGCTGTGTTTTTCAAATCCTACTTGAAAGATTTCTGTGGGAATTTTCCCTGCATCTGATGCTTTTCACTTTTAAACTGTAACAGATTTGGATGATTTCTTAGTATAGCAAGCTTTTTGTTTTAAAGAATTGCTAAAAATATCAGAGACCTTACTTCTGAAATAAATCTCCAGCAAGTCATAATTCAAGATTTAAATATATATTTTAAATATTATAATAAATATATATATTCAGGTTTAAATATATATGACAGTAATTTATGATTTTCAGAACTTTTTATCAAAATAGGAGTGTAATTCATCTTAGCAAGCTCTTGTTTGAAGAATTTTACTGATAGAAAACATAGTAAACTAACAGGTATGTGTGTATACATAGTGCAATAATAGCATAGTAGATTATGGACTAAAAAATGGGAGATGTAGCTGGATTTCAAAGGCATTATATCCTCATATTAAATATATTTTAAAATAACTTGTATGTATTATAGCTCACTTTCAAAAGATTCTTTCAATTCTGCAGTAGAGGAGCACTGTGTTTAAAAGCTCATTAATGTTTTCCGCATCCCTTAATGTATCTGTACTCTGTCTGGATATACCCATATATACCTTAATACATCTGTGCATTCACTTGTATAGAATAACCATAGGTATTGTAGTTCCTTTAGAATTGTTACGCTTTATAATTTATGATAATTCTGTGTAAATGTAAACAACTGAGCCTGATTCATACCTATTCCTTTCATAACCAACCCGTGCTAGCCTTATTTGACTATTGACTATTTGCAGGCCTGCTGTGGTTCTGAGACCTGGGTCAAAGACCTGGGTCTGCAAGCACTCAGTAAGTGTTTAAATACTACTGCCTATTTTTCTGTAGTGGTTCTGCCTATATATGACAAGTACAGGACTTAAATTCAGGTAACTGCGACACCATAAAATCCTCTCTCAGAGTACTATTTTTAAAACATATTTAAAAAGGTTTCTCCTGTTTTCTCCTGTTTTCATGTAGAAAGCAGCTAGCCTGTAACTTGATACACTGAGCAAATGCCTGCTTTGTTTAATCTTTTTGTAGAACCTTATCCAATTTGTATTGAGATCCTAAAATTTAAGATAGATAATAGTTTTTCCTGTTGCAGGTCCCTAATTTTCAAATCTGTACTCTTAAGTATCCCTCTTGCCAACAGTTGGTATAGACAATGCGTAAAACCCTGAATGGTATTGGGTACTTAAAGATCCAGAGTTTTAGTCAAAGTCACATTTAAGATTCCTAGCAAAAAACATTAGTTCAGAAGGGAAATCTTACATTCCTTCAGGAACTGTGATGTTAAATAAACATCTGAAATATTTATGCTTGCTAGTTCAGGGATGTAATCTTCTGTACAGCACACATGATTGAAAAAATATGCTAAATACTTTGCATATTCATTCTCATTTGAAACAGATATGACCTAATGTCTATTGCTATTGGTATCTTTACTAATCTGGTAGTGGGCATGCAGTAGGATTCCAAAAGGCTGACAGCTTCTATTTGGATTACTTCTTGCTGTCATATGCCAAGATTTTTAAACTGGTTCATCTGTAATTGAGACAAGACACTGGCTATTCCATTAATATATCTGATCATCTGTTAAACAGTAAAAACTTACAAGTTAAACCATGCAGGTTGAGTTTATTATGAGAAAAATTTTCTCATATGTTTATGAACTCCAGTTACCAGTTAATGGCTAAAATGAAAATGAACTTGTTGTTATGGCTATCCTATATTATATCTTTCTGTTGTTAACTGCTTGGTCTGCCAGTATATCCCTTGCATCAAATGTAAAAGAAATGAGGAAGCCAAAAATATATGCAAGAATGTGCATATGCAGTAATGTTTCTTGCATTCATTTCTCTCTCCAAAGGGATGCACCATTAAAGTGAACTATAATGCCCCCCTTTCCTAATAAATCTCATAATTTCTTCATTTGGTCATATAATTTTATGCCAGAAGTCATGAATGTCAGAGGTGCTTGCCAGTACTGACACTGCAATTCATAGAATCATAGAATGGTTTGGGCCGGAAGGGGACCTTTAAAGATCATGTAGTTCAACCCATGCTGCAGGCAGGGTCATTTTTCACTAGATCAGGTTGCTCAGAGCCCTGTCCAACCTGACTTTGAACAGTTCCAATGATGGGGCATCCACAACTCTGGACAACATGTTCCAGTTACCACCTTCACGCTAAAGAAGTTCTTCCTTGTGTCCAATCTTAATCTTCCCTCTTTATTTAAAACAGTTGCCCTTTCTCCTGTCATTACAGGCCCTGGAAAAAGTCTCTCTCCCCCTTTCTTATAAGCCCTCTTTAAGTATTCAAAGGCCCTAATAAGGTCTCCAAAGCCTTCTCTTCTCCAGGCTGAACAACTCCAACTCTCTCACCATTTCTTGATAGAAGTGTTCCAATCTGACCATTTTCATGACACTCCTTGGGACCCACTGTAACAGATTCATTCAGTAGATAAGGAAAAGTACTTATGTAGAATGTGCCTTTCTTGGCTGATTGCACTTCCTTGATCAGCATGGGCTATGTTTTGATTCTTTTAATCAATCTGCCATTCTGAGAATCAACATGTGAACTTAAAGTCTCTTAATTTCTTCAAGCAAGACAGGACTTTGCCTGATTGGAGATGACATATTTATTTTGCCACTGGTATGCATCAAGCTGGTGTGTGTGGCTAGTTCAGCTCAGATCTGTGAATAAAGGTATGGTTAAAACTACCATTAAATATTGAAAAGCAAGATTGAAATCTAGAGATAGGTTGCATTCACATGCGGGATCCCCAGTCTCATGTAATGATTTGTCTTCAACTAGGTTCTTCCCAGTTAGGAGATAAATTGCCTGAGATTCATGAGCTTGGTATGTTAATGGGATTGTATATATGTGTGTAGATTCAATCCTGACTGGAAAATACCTGATTTTACTGATGCTCGTTTGTCAGAAACTATTAATCGGGAATTTTCATCAAGGACTTGGAAATATTAACCCCAGCCAAATTTTGGCCCAAGGGTATTTCTTATTTTCCAGTCCATGCTGGAGTGAAAGTTAAGATTTTCTCCTTCCTTACAGTTTGAAATCAAAGGAGTGATTTTAAAGAATATTTTATACTCAGCATTTATAACAGATAAGAAGTATTTTGGATGTTACTTTTGGTCTTGATATTTGGTGTTTGTTCCTTTGTTGTCACTGTCTTATTTCCATAAAGGAACTGGGTGAGCAGGGAGGCGGGGAAAGCTATGGTACAGAAAACAGCAGACTGTGTTAATGTTTCAATGGCAAGTCTGCAGCCTGGAACCTGTATTAAGAAGAAGCAGCAAAATGATCAATAATTGATATCCTGAAGTAATTTTTAGTTCAGAAGTATTAGTGTGTGTGAAAAGGACTGACTACTGTCTAATGATTTGCTTATTCTGTCTTGCTGATGACATAAGATATGGAAGTATGTTCCAGAGTTGAGATTACACTTTGATTCAACCACTGCAGAAGGAGTAAACTGACAACAGAAACCCCACCTCTATTTTTAAAATCTTCTGAGAACTGTCAGATGGTGGTGTGTGAATTTCCATCGAATAACTCTGCTGTCATCATAAGGATCCATTTGCAGTGAACTGGCTGTGTTTACTGGGAGAAATTTGTGTTCTTACTGAGGGAAGAAAGGCATCAGTATGTTACTACCAAATAAATAGACTTTTAATTTATAAAAAAATGTTACAGATCTGCTCTGAATGCCATTTGTTTGTGATTTTGTGTTTATACAGCTGTGCTGCAGTACTATAAAGTTTATTTTAGGATGTCCACACAGAAGTGCACACTGCACAAATATTTTGGTCCCAAAATACAGACATCACAGTCATGCAATTGAACTAGGAAGAGGTCACATGAATCTATCCTCTTATGCTTTCCTTTGCTTTAAATGTCTATAAATAAATCTTCTAGCAGGCAGTATGTGTTAATTTCTAGAACAAAAGTGTGCTTAAACCAAACTGTCATGTTGTAAATCATCATAAAACCCACAAACAAATGAAGGAAACCAATATCCAGAGCAGATCTTAAATCAGTAGTGGTGGTGGGAAGTGGATCCTCAGCAAATTAAACTTTACTTTCATTACTTGTTATCAGGTGTTTTTTTAAATTAAAAGCCAATAATAAATACTGAATAATCCTTATAATAATATATGAGATTATAGGCTTGAAAAGTTTGTTCTTTTAAATGTGGAAGTGGTGTTCTTTTAAAGTAGCTTTCTGTGAAGCTTCTGGTACAGAATGAGTGGAATTAATGACTATATCCATTAAGAAGCTGGAAATGAAGTAAATTATGGACTCTTTTTTTGTTTGTTTAACAAAATGGATCATTTATTTAACAAACAATTAACAAGTAACTCATTCTTATACTAGTATTTAGGAAGTCTTGGTATGCTTCATCAGCTTGATAACTTGAGTCACCTTTCTTCATTTTTCTTTACTGTAGCAAACGGAGGGATGTGTTTCACAGTTTCAAATACATTGTTAGCCTTATACCAGAAGGTGTGAAATTCAACTACAGCAAAGTGATTTATCACTCTCTGAAAAAGAAAAAAAGTTCTGTTAGAGCAAGTGAAATGTACTTTGACTACACTGTTTAGAAGTTTTATTAAAGGTGGTGTATTACCCATGATGAAGATGGCTATTGACTATGTCTGATAAGCTATATGATCTTCCTTTTTAATTAAAATCTGGCTAAGATACTTTGGAGTTTTTTTGAAAATGATACTTAAATGTTTTATATAATTTTAATGGGTATAATTCATACTTTTTTAACAGTTTCTCTATATTTAAGTGAACCTTTGATACATTTTCTAAAAGAAAAAAATGGAATTCCTCACATTAATTTTAACTTTTATGATTTTACTGATTTAAGGGTTCTACATAGTTTTTAGTACTATCCATGAGAGTAGAATTAGACTAAATTTTTGTTTACCCAACTTTATAAGGCTATAGTAAACCTGTTTGAAAACAAATATATTTTTTTTTATTCACAGTTATTTTCTATTTTATAGTTTTATAGGTGAAAAGTGCTAGGCAAAAAAATGTGTATATATATTCTGCCTTATAGATCTTAAAATCTATAATCAGAATTGCAAAAGGGCAGGAAGTAAATGTTTATACCTGTCAGCATCAGAATTAAGTTACCAGCAAATATTTGACATGGAATACCTCTATGAACATACATTATTTTTAAATGTATATTTACTGTATTTTAATTGCGGTGTTGCATTTTATTTCCTTGTTGGAATGAGCAGTTGTCTTGGTTTGTTTTCCTAGACTTTGTCTTGTTTCTTCTGTTTAAGAAGTCACTTTCAGATTAGGGCTAGGTTTTGCTGGGAGAAGTGCTTTATGAGTAACAAAAAAGAAATTAAAAAAGACCACAGTCACTGAGATTGGAAGTGATCTCTGGAGCAGGTTGCTTATGACATATTCCAGTTGGGTTTTGAGGCCTCTAAAGATGTATACTCCACAACCCATCACTGTGTTTGACCATGATCATGGGGAGGTTGAAAGGGAGGGGAAGAGAGACACAGAGAGGGGCAACCTTGGAAATGGGATAAGTAGGTAGGGCGCTGACGGTAGGAGGTTTTTTAGAGTAGCAAGTATGTGAGCAAGCTGTGAACCATTGTAGAAGGGCCTTCTGAAATTAAGTAACTGCAGTAACTTAGTAAAATGACAGATGAAATTCAGGCTAAATATGATATTATAGACATGAGGAAAGAATATAGAAATCCAGCTTCATGTTTAAAATGATTGGCTCAGAACTGAAAAATAAGATCATGGTGTTATAATAGTTCAGTGAAAACATCCACTTGGTACTCATTCATGGCCAAAAATGGCAATCAAATATTAGAAATTACTAAGAACAGAATAAAGAACACAACAGAGAACATCTTTTTGCTATTGCACAAATATGTAAATTTTTTCATACTTTGAATAGTATGTGGAATTCTGCTTATATCATTTCAAGAAGAAATCATTAGACCAAAAAATATTCAGGGAAAGGTCAGATGAGGATCAGGATTGTGATCAGATGAGGAACAACTTAGTTCATGATGAGGATTGGCAGTAACCTTTACTGACTGCTGTGATGCAGGAACTTTGAAATATTGAATGAAGCATGTGGAAAACAGGTTCAAGACAAACACAAGATTTTGATTTTCCTGTAGCTGGGCTTTATCGGTGCAGAGCAAAGGAGATTGTGAGTTAGAATCTTAGCTGGATTTAAGAGGAAGATGGATGGGGAGAGGATGGATGGAAAGCATATCCACTCCTTGTTTAAAAACTTTGTCTGGATCTGAAAATTTCCTGATCTGAAAATAATGGTGCTTGTCCACCTTGAATCCTGGATAGCTGGGAAGAAATCATAAGCAGTGTAAGAAAGTCTCTTTTATACTTGGAAGTCAAGATTGTTGCAGAGCTAAGTCACCAAATTAGCACATATAAAACTCTGGCAAGGATCTGTGTGTTTATCTACTATGATTTGCATCATACTCTTTTACCCCACTTCAAATTTTTCTAATGGGGTCAGATTTAGGAGAGATTTCTCTCCCCCCACCCCCCCTCCCCCCCTTAGGAAGAAGACAATCCAGTTCCGTGTCCCAGGGCAGCACTTGGTCAAGCTCCAGATTTCAAGTAGAAATATTCTATTTCTCCATTAAAAGACCATAGTATAATTTTAAAAATGGGTCAAAGACTGCATGTTAGAAGTGACTGAAAATATTTTGTGACATTAACCATGTCACAACCTGTGCATTTTGAACAAAATTCTGCAAAAATTGCAAGTGCACTGCTTTGCAGGGACACCATTTCCCTTGTGAAGGGAAGTGGTGGGCACCCACATATTTACTGAAAGTCGCTAGTTAGAGCATCAAAAAATTCTGCCTAGAATTTCTCGTTTCGCTAAGAAGATGCAGGCACTGTAGCAATTTCTGGTGAATTTTCACTTGTTCTCACGTTTTGTCCGAAAACCGTGAAAGGAATACTATCATGTGGAAGAATTGGTTTGTAGCTAGTGTTCAAATGCTGATAAAGATGTTTTCTCAAATCCTGTGCTTCATGATACAGTAAGATACATGACTGGGTTGTTGTCTATCAAAGAGGAGTAAAGGTGGTTGTGGATTTTTACTTCCTTTGCAATGCTGATCTATATTCAGAAAGTGTCACAGTCTCACAGTAATCAGGCCTGTAAAGAGGATCAACTGCCTGCCTGTTTTGCCATAGAAAACAGGAGTTCTGAGTTTCTTTGTTTAGCTGATATTTTTTGGGTTTTTAAAAGATGCATTTCTTCATGGAAGGGGTATTTTATCAAATAAAACTTCTACATGGTGTTGCATAAGTACATACTTTCAAAACAATTCTTTGTTGGTTAACATGAAAGTTATTCATGTACAAGCACCCACATGCATGTTTATGTGCAATTATAAAATATAAGCAAAATATGTACACCTTTTTGAGGAAACAGCTTCTGCTTATAATCTACAGGTTTAATAATGAAGTGACTGATTATCCAAAACTGATTAGGTTTCAGTGTCATGCTAATTTTATCAGTTCATTTTCAGCACTGAATATGTTTGTTAGAGAATATAGAATTTGGTAGATGATGAATGATAGGTAACAAACTAAATCTAATGTGTCATTTTCAGCTAATTTTGAATATTTTATATGTATGGTTTATCAGTATTAGTGTATTGATGGTTTTGTACTTTTTAATATGAAACATATGGAAGTGTGTCTACTGTTGAATGCAACCTCTAAACAGAATTAAATGTATTGTATAAATGACCATAATTCTGAATTCTGGGATATATGCAACATAAATGAAGAAGGAGTTTCATTAGCTGTTGGAATTTCTGTATTCTCAAATTCTGAATTGAGAAACTAGTGAACTGAGCAGAAGCAAGTTTATGCCTGCAATACATAGATTCACCTTGGTAATTGACTCACCTTGCAGCAAGTCAAGTCATTGATTAATTAAAATTAATCTCGTTTATGTTTTGATTTATTAATCCATCACAGGAATCTCATTTTCAGTTCACCACATTTTATGAAACATATGAAACCTGAGGAGGAAGACAGTCTGAAGAGCAAGGCTAAATACTGTCTGGTAATAAACCACTGAACTCTGGCTCATTAAAACTTCTTTTGAAAATTAGATAAGCTTTTTAAATATTAGATAGTATGCTGCTTAATGCTAGAAATCACAGTTTTCAAGTAAGGAAATTGTTTGTTGATAGACATACTTTTGCAATTTTGGTAACTTGTTCTGTGTTAAAAGAAGATACTGAGTGAGTGACTTTAGAAACACCTTTGTTTCTTAGCCTATGCAGGTGATACTGGAGAGTGCAATTCAGATTGCAGCTGCTTTTTTTCTTTTTGCAAAGTCATGCATTCAAGTGAATAGATTAATATGGGACACTTAGTAGATTCTATAGGATTTCAGACCACTTGAAATACGTTCTAGTAATATCAATATGTTTCTGTGTATAAACATTCCTGGAACTGAGGTTGGAGTTATCTGGTCTGAGTCTTTTTGCTAAAGGACTGATGTATGAATCCTAACCAAATAAGAGATTTCTGGTCAGAAGGGGAACATTTTCACTTGCTCTTCATTCAGAAAGAAAAGAAGTGTAACACTGCTATTCATCTGTATTTGAGAATAGATATCAATTATGGTGATACAAAAATGGAGCTCATGGTTAACTTTATGTACTTATTGATGATGCTACTGGTGGAAACCAGATATTAGTAATTAACAGAATGTGCGTGCTTTTAGAAGATAAGTGAATCATGGAAGTATTTTGATCAACCTGAAATTATTCTCCTTGAAGCAAATTATTCACTGAAATGAAACCTTGAAAAAAAATAAAGAACTTTAATATGACTGTACCGTATTACACTTTTGATCTGAAGAGATGTAATGTGTGGTGGAGGGAGGTGTTAATCTGTAACAGTACTTCAAGCTGATCAGAAATTTGAAGTGGACTTTTTTCTCAAATTAAGCACATTAGGTCATCTGAGAAACATGATCTAGATTAGCACTTCTCTAGTGCGTAGAGATCGTTTTCAGGCTACTATTCCATGCAGTTTTAAATTGTTCTATTGAAAAACAATAACAAAACCTACCAAACCTAAAATGACTAGATTAAATAAAATTTCTAATCAGGGAAATATCAGAGCTCACGTTTAAATACTTCAAATTTGCTGCATTCCTTGTTGGCAGACTGATTCTGAAGGAATATTTGTGGTTTGTGGTGTTTGTTTTTTTTTTTTTTTTTTTTTTTTGTTCTCCTAGAACCACAAAATCATAGAATAGTTAGGATTGGAAAGGACCTTAAGACC
>JBCJKH010071378.1:0-15828 GCA_039877255.1 Loriculus beryllinus
AAGTGCTACTTAACAACAACTAAAACATTGGTGTGATATCAGTATTGTTCTCAGGCTAAAGCCAAAACACAGCACTGCACCAGCTACTAAGAGGAAAATTAACTCTATTATAGCTGAAACCAGGAAAACCGGGTGGAAACTTCAGTATCGGCATATTCTCAGGTCCCATAATAAAGTGATACATGTTACTGTAGATTTCTTGCTAGGGAGAAAAATTTTTATTTTTTTTTAATGTGTCTTGGCTAGAAATATCAACTTTAAAATATCCAATAAACTTCTCTGCTTATCTAGAGAGGAGTGATTGAAAAGGAAATGTTTTTTAATCGCTGTTCAATTCATTGCTGTTGCTGCTGCCTAGAGATGCTTGCATCTCAGTTCATATCCCAACAGAGTGAGCTCACCCACGCAGGTCTAACATGTAACTGTTTGCTTGGGCTTGTCAGTGCTGTCCCATAGTTTCCGTTACTTTTTATGAGAACACTGATTAATGCTGCAAGAAAGACACAGGTTGTACTCAAAGAACTTCTCCATAATCAGTGTCATCATTTCTGATCATGTTAGCACAGAGAGCTGGAGACTCTGGCTTGCTCAATGATGAGATCCCACTGCTCAGGCACAGCAATTTCCAATTAGTTTCTGAACATGCCAGAGGAGGTTGCTGGCCCTTAAGGGCTGTTTTTCCTCCGCAGAAAAAAGTTATTCAGCAAAGTGGGGAAAGATGCAGATTTCTTTTTTTTTTTTTTTTTTTTTTTTAATCTATCTTATCCCCTGTGAGGTGTTAGGCATAAAATAAATGCCTTTCATTTCACCTGTGTAGGATGGTCATTACAATTCTAGATAGAAACAGTATTAATAAAAAGAGACAGCTGTTGCCAGCCCAACTGCCAAAAAAGTGAAGGGGTCAATATGGTCCTTTTTATATCCCCATAGGCTTCTTTCTCAAGGGTGTCAGTACAAAGAAAAATGTAATTCTAAGTAAAATTTCAAATTTTTTTCCCTTTTGTTACTATACATTATGTCATGCACTATCAAAGAAAGGCCACAGCATATCTGTGAACATCCAACTCTATAGTCTTTTAACAATGATTCTGTAAGGTGTTGTCTCTTACCTTGTGTATTGAAAACCAGGCAGTACATTAGCTTTTTGTCTTGTTTATATTGGTCTGTGCCAGCCGCTCAAGTAATGTGTATGTTTTTCCTTTTATATTTATGCTATTACAGGTGCTAAAAAGCACTGTGGGAGTATTCTCTTAGCAGCATAGGAAGTTGGACAAACAAGTAGCAATGTGACTTGAATTTAAAAGTAATTTTGTTAAAATTGTCACTGCCAATTTTCATGATAAAAGAATAAAATAAAACCCAAATCGTAGCTTGCTGATTTGATCAATCCTCATGAGCAAAAATAAGGGGTGCACCTATAATACATGCCAGTGGTGCCTTGTTTGTCTTTATATCCAGCTTTTCTAGTTTTGTCAAGCATTAAGCAACAGAAGTAATTCTGTTAAAAAAGCAGACGTGGTAGAATGTAAGCAACAAAATTCAGAGGGCTTCAGTTTAGGTTGCTGGTTTCATCTGGATAGTCACGATGTTATCAACTGATGAATATTTGTCTGCCTCTTTGAAAACAAATGGGAGATATAGCCTTGTTTCTTGGTGAAGAGTGTTCCCACTTCAAAAATTTCATTTGGCTCTTTGTATGAAAATAAAGGAGTCACTTTAGATGATATCAGGAAAATATGCTACAGTACTAGCCTGCTGAGGTTAGAGGGTCTGAGCCAGAGGAAAAATTGTGAGGAAAACCTTACAGGGTAAAAGTTGGAGATATCTACTTGTTTCCATTTGTGAATATTAGCCAAAAGCTTTGCTCAGTGCATTATGCTTGTGAAAGGAGTGGAAATATCCCCAGGTGTCAGGACCTCATTCAGTCCACCCCTCACCAGAACTACTTCTTCATGAGAGAAGTTGCTTTGGGGTTTGGCTTCACACTTACAGTGTTCCTATCCATACGGATTGCCCTTTGCCAATGGGACAGCCGAGAGCATTGAGTGTCTTACCAGTAAAAGTTAAAGTTTTCACAGTAATTTTTAGCTAAAATTGTATTCTTTTTATTCTTTTTCCTGATTTTGCTGCGGATCTCCCAGAATCCTTGAGCAGAGACTTTTACACAATACCTGACAATTCTTGCTCTCTCAAAAGCCTTATCATGATAGAGCTCAAGCCATTTACAGTACAATCAGTGAGCCATGCTTCTAAATGCTTTTATGCAATGGCACATGACTGCTTTGATATCCTTTTCTTCAGGAAATTATACTACAAGGATTATTCCTCTACTGAGAGTGAAGGTGCTCAGTCCAACATAGCATTGCCTTCAGCTGTTTTCTGTATGTGCACACAGATCTAGTTATAAACTGTATATCTAATGTTTATGAGTTTTTATTCTATAACTTCTGAAATTATTCCTGTAGATGGTAATTGTCATGGGAGACTTAGAGGGACTGGTGATTCCTCTATTATACAACCAATCTATTGCATTGTGAAATGTCACATCTCCTAATCTCTTTCATATGTTTGGCAAAATGCATGTTAAATTTGTTAGGTTTTCTTTCGTGTTCCTATGGGAAAACTGTTCTTGAACCTCAGCTCCTTAACGATTGAGAAATCTTCACCTAACTTCCAGTCTAAACCAGATTTCTGGCTAACTCATATTTTTTCTTAGCAGTTGGCCATCTTATGTGGCACCTTTGCACTTATCCCTTTATGACAGCTCTGAGATTTTTGTAGAAGACACAAATGTCCTGTACTCAGGAGTAAAGATGAACACATGTTTTCAGAGACTGAATCAAACCCATGGAAAATTTTTTTTGTGTAACTTCTTGTTTGACACCTCTCCCTCCCCTAAAAGTTTAATTTGTCCCAGAATGAAATGTTTTTTATTGTTGGCATTTCAGTTAAAACTATTTTAGCAAAACTTTCAGATTTTTAAAATAAAAAGTAAAAATGTAGATGGCTTTGAAAACATCAAGCCAAAATATTCTAACATTTCAGAAACACTTATTGTAGAAATAGCATGATATTCCATTTTTTACAAAGAGGTCAAATCTATATTTAGTTAATTTAGTACAAGTTATGAAATGCCTATCTGTAGTTAGAAATCTACCATAGGCAGAAGCTCCCTCTTCAGGGTGTGGTGACAGTGGGTCTGAAAGTTAACTGATTGATATTTCACAGAATAATTGTAGATATGCCACTGTTACTTGCAATTGTTACATTAGCAGCTGAGAAACTCCGTTTGCACCAGCCAGCTCCGCAGGTTGTTAAAGCAATGTTTTGGTAGATTTTACTGAGCAGGGAACTATAGAAAATCTAAAGTCTTGAATTTTTTTTAAGTATTTTTTAATTTTTTTAGGCCCTTGGTATTTTTCTGGTACACAAGAGGAACTTTCAGGCTGAGGGGATGAAAGGAGGAAAAGAATCTGAATGTACTGTAGTCTGCCCCAGGCTCTGAGCAACAATGTCATGTTCTAGGGGAGATAGTGCTATTCAAGCCTCTGACAAAGTACCATACACTTCAGGGAATTTTATATATGCATATGAATAAAAGGATGACTTTGGAGCTTTGCTTCAGAAAATGGGTTTGTAGTGGTTGCTGATATTTGATAATGTTCCTTTTTTTCCTAATATCTGTGGCCTCCAACTTATTCTGGCAGTCCTAATGTGAAGAGTTCTGCATGTTTGTAAGCAGGACATGGAATAGATTTGCACTGGGAAGGTCTAAGGTGGAGTTTAATGGTGTTATCTGTCACAGCAGTGTTTGTGCCATATGCTTTTGGGTTACATGTTATCAGAGGTGACACTGAAATAATATGAGAATTTCCTTCGTGTAGAGACAACTTTGGTGATTACAAAAAAAAAAAAAAATGTGGAGAAAAAGTATCTTGAAAACAGCACAGATAATGTGGAAAATAAGGACTTTGGGAGCTCCATGTTTTTGTTTGGAAATGCTTGCTACTGCAAAGAGTGTATAGAGACTAAAATGACAATTAACCTTGCTTGGGTCAAGAGCAATCTTCAGGAGTGACGTGATCACTCCTGAGTAGTTGCTAGCAATTTGTTTCATTGGAATGTGCTGTATTTTAGGGGCACTAGGAAACCCTTGCTGTGATTATAAGACTCTCCAGCCTAGTGTAGGCAAGACCTTAGCCCTTGTTGCAGTGGCAGGTAGCGTGCTTCTGCTCCCTGTACTGAATAAAACAGGACAGAGCACAAGAAATTGACATGCATCTGGCACGTGACTAGATGCACTTCTCTGCTGTGAGAAGCCTGGCTTTTATATTGTACAATGCTTGTGACAGCAGAAAGATCAAACTTACAGAAGAGATATTTATTAGGAGTGGTGAGAAGCAGGCACTTAGCACTTGACTGAAAGGCAGTACAGATAAAGATGCTGCATTTGAAAACCTCTGATAAAACTGCACTGAACAGTAGGAAGCATTTAACAATCACTGTGCTTAGCTGTGCTGTCATGGTTTACATAGAGGGCTGTTCAAAAGGAAGGATGGAATTACAATGGGGGAACCTGGCAAAACCCTAAAAGCTGCTCTTCTTTTAGCTTCCAAGCAGAAATGCATTTGGCATGTATATTTCCACATTGTTCTCAATAAGGCTTTAATTCTGAATTCACATATGGTACTTAATTTGCATTTTTCGTACAGTCATTAATGCTTGGTGAACTTGAAAGGTCTAGAAAAGTATTCAAAGGATTGGATACTTCCCAGAAACATGTTCATGCTGTACTGGCCTAGGAATCTGGCACAAAATCTGCAGCTCAGATGCTGACCTGGGATTTTGATTCTTTCACTGTGAGGTATTTTAACAACAGAAACTTCTTCTCAGGCCTGTTGTACATTTTAGGCTAGTTCTTGTACAGGTGAATCATTTTGCTGTTGGTACAATTTTGATCACATTTCTAGCAGAGGGCAAATACAGGGGAATATCAAGAACAGGGAGCTTCAAGGAATCAGAGATCAATGTTACTTTGAAATGACCCTGGAAAAAAGCAGCTCTCCTGATTCTTAATCTAAGACAGAAAAAGCAGGTCTTGGCCATGATAAGGTTGACAGCAAGCTCCTGTTCACATGCAGGAGCTGCAGTGGTGGCCACAAGACTTGAAAGGAAGAATTAATAAGAGCTAAAACACTCAAATGAAAGATCCTGGATTATTTTCAGAAGAATACATGATATCACTGAGATTTATTTTTTTATTGTGGGATTCATGCTTAACTGGGAAGCAATCTGGTACTAGGCACAGTGCAGCAACCCTGACCAGCAGCAGAAAACTGCTAGATGATGGGGAAGCTATCTCTGCTGGGGGAAGACAATCGTCTGTTAAGAAGATGTGACTGGCTGAAAGCAAGTCTTATGGTGTGTACTTTTTACTGTGTGATCTTAGTTTTAGAAACCAAAACAAATCACGAAATATCATGAGGGAACTCAATCTTTTTCTTCTCTATGCTGCAATAAATACTTTCAGATGAGAGGAACAGTGTGACAGCTGATGGCAGATGCAGCAAGAATTCCTCCCCTCCGCCCATCATACCCCCACCCAGGGGCATTGAAGTGCAGAGAATCTACTGTTCTGCTGCTTCTCTTTCCTTTTATCTGTGCAGCTGTGTTCTCCATCAGATACCATCATGCTGCCAGTGCTACTCTTCAGAGTGCTGGTAGGTGATTTGTTAGCTGCTTGTCTTGGAATAAACTATTTGGTCATGCAAGTTATTTAGTCTGACAAAAGAACAAAAGAAAGTAAGTAATTGGTGATTATTCCCTCTACACTTTCTCTCCTCTGTTTTCAAAAAGGGATACTTTTACTGCAGTGTTGTGTACCTATTTAATCAATTACACCAGCTGATGAAATAAAAGCTCTTGTCCCTTGGCCCCTTGCAAATTATTCTTGTTAATTATTTTTTAATTATCCTTCCATCATTGCTCCTGGTGCCACTTTTATAATTTCTACATCAGTGGGTGCAGACATGACAAATCTAAAAACTTATCAGAGGGAACTATTGCTTCTGCTGTGCTGGCTCTGGAGGAGGAACAAAAGGTGGAGCATGACCCAGGGACTCCTGCCTGGCTCACCTCCCTCTTGGTGGGTCCTCAGCTTTGCTGTATGTGAGAATCTGTTGTTGGCACACTCACCTGCACATGCATATCAACACATGAACACACTTGCACAAATGTGTACAAACTTATTAATTAGCTCAAGTTTCACATTAGCAAATTAATATCTGAATGTTTTCAGGGTGACTGGCAGCATATTAATCAGAACCACATTTAAACAGATGGGTACATTGTATCCCTCCCTAATCCAAACAGGGAAGAAAAAATCCCCAGTGTGGAAGAAGAGATTGCAGATTGCAACACCCTGCAGTTGAGTTTCTAAGGGATAAAAAAGATGGCTTCATTTTTTGCTCTTGGAAGGGTGCAGTGAAGATGTCAACATTTTGCTGTACTATATACCTGCAAGTTTACAGAACCTGTGTTCACAGAATATAGGTCCTGGCACAGTTTCTCTGTCCCCCAAACCTTCCTATTTTAAAAAATATGACAGAACTTGCTGGAAGATAAAGATGAAGCAGAAGTGAAACCTAAATGTGGATGTACAATTGAGGGAAGGAAATGGGGGAAAAAATAAAGTGCCTTTACCCAGGAAGCCAGAGATCTTGAAACCAAAGTATTTTCGGTATGTGTGATAAAATCAAGTCATGAGGCAAATGAATAACTAACCTCAGTATTTACACCAAAGTACTTATTTATTCCCTGAACTGCATTCCTCCTCTCTCTCTCTCCCTGCCTCCTTCCCCCCCACCCCCAGCAAATACTTACAAACATATGTTATATTTTACTGGTTTTCTTCAGAATTAGTTGGCAGGTGGCTGAGGCAAGGAGTTCAGCCTCTGGTCTGCCTACTGCAGTGATTCACCACCACTGTTTACCTGAGGACTAGGCTTGCTATATGAGCCTTATTTTATGCAGAGTTTGGTGGGTTTGCTGCTTGATAAGCACTTCCACAATTTGGCTCATGATGACCACAAGGAGCTATCCTCTTCTTATTTGCATGAAGATTGCCTAAACCAGCAAATTTTACATCTGTGTATATCCTTAGTTGCCTTTTAGCAAACAGTTTTGTAGAAGATGCTTTGCCTTTCCGTCTTTTCCCAGCTTCAGACTCTAGAGGACACTTTGCATGACATTTTTCATAACCACAATAATTACTTTCCTTGGAACCCTATAAACACAAACTGGCATAACCTACTCTTAAAGCTGACATTTTTGTGTTGGGTTTTGTGGAAATGGCAGGTTATTTGTGTTGTCCGTACAGTGCCTTTGGAGACCATGAAAATATCACATAAGCTGATTTTAGCCTGAGTAGTAAAGTCACTGGAGCAACTATTTGAAGAGAGCAGAGCTGTCAGCTGACTGCTCACCGTTACGTGGTGCATATCTGTGAAGAGCTGACTAACAAATGGTCACAAGTGTTTTCATAGTGCAACATGAGGTGGAATGGGTACTGCAGCACTGTAATACAACATGGCTTTAATTTTTGCTATGCAAAATGGTTATCTTAGGTTATTTTCCTGGTTAAGTTCTTCCGTTAGTAAGATTTCTCACTACTTAAATAAGTGATGCCCACGTAACTGTGAGGTATGGCCTAAAATCTATTCATACTATCTCCAAGTAAGTTTGCCTAGGAGGTCTGTACCTAGATTTGCCTGTTAAAAGGACAAAGTATTTCTTAAATGTTGACAATCAGGCAGAGTTCACAACTTCCTGGGCTATGAAGGATAAAGAGTTCCCTTTGTCCTTTCAAATTTATACTTTCACAGCTCTCACTTTTCGAAAAACTTAGTCACAGAATCATTTATCTTCCCAGGGGGAAGTCCTAGCACTAAATAGTACAGCAAAAAGGAACTGACAATGTTTAGACTTTCAAGTGGAAACTAGTTTGAAGATACAAAGTTCGGTAGCCATGGCTAGTTTCCATATAGGAAAACAGAGCAGTGATTGTGAAAAGCAGAGAGAAGATGACAAAAAGTTGAGGAGGTGAGCACAACACATGAGTTAGAGGAAAATTTGTTACTTAATTCTGAAATAGTGTAATAAAACAACCTTTTATGGTGTCATGGTTTAACCCCAGCTGGCAACTAAGTACCATAATGTTCTCAAATCACAAAAAGGTAAAACCTGTGGGTTGAGGAAAGAACAATTTAATAATGGAAATAAAGTCAAATATAATAATAGCAACAACTATAATAATAATGACGATGATGATGAAAAGGAGTGGAAGAAATAAAACTCAAGTTAAAAAAAACAAAGAAGTGATGCACATTACATTTGTTCACCACCTACTGACGAATGCCTAGCCCATCCTCAAGCAATGATCCGTATTTCTCAGTCAACTCCCCTCAGTTTTTATACTGAGCATGACGTGCTGTGATATGGAATACCTCTTTAATTAGTTTGGGTAAGGTGTTCTATATTTTCTCCCTCCTGACTTCTTGTGCCCCCCCTCACTGGCAGAGCATGAGAGATTGAAAAGTCATTGATCAGGGTAAACATACTTAGCAACAAGTAAAACATTGGTGTATTATCAGCACTGCTCTCAGACTAAAGTCAAAACACAGCACTGCACTAGCTGCTAAGAAGAAAATTAACTCTATTCCAGCTGAAACCAGGACACACGGGTTTGAGGTAATAAGGGGAGGAGATAAGAGCACACATGGTACAGAAGAAACAGAAGCAAAATGTGTGATAAGATAGGCAGGGAAAGAAAGACTGTAATTATAAGTGCCTTTAGGTTCTTATGATTTTTTTTTTCCCTTTGTAACAATACATAATAAATGAAATGCGAAGGCGGGACTTAACTAACATGTTTATTGTGTAGTTATGATGCTTGTGATTCAAACCTAGGTTTGATCTAGACCCATGATCAAAATATTTTAAGTCCAATTAACTAACTTGGAGATCCTGATGTAATTACTGTTGATATCTTCTGATACTAAAGGATGTGTACAAGACCAAGATGCACGGCTCAATATAAACCTTAACTCTCTAGAGGACAAACAAGTGATATGGAAACAATTGAGTAATTTTGGAATTCATTACTTCTTGTGAATCTGCACAGTCAATTTTTTTTCTTAGGGTAAAGCCACTCCTGTCAGTTTAATTATATTGGGAGTAAATGTGACCCTTCCCAAGCTTTCTGTAAGTGAACAGTTTCTAATAATGTTGTAACAGATTAATCATGAAAAGGTCTTGGCAGAAAAATCAGTAGGTAGATAGTAAAAAAGATAAAGGACACTGAAATGAATAGAGTGACATGCTGTGGGATATTAGCTTTATGAAGACAACTTTGTTCAATAAGAAAAGTTACATAGTGGCATGGGGCAGGAGCAAGTGGAGGACTCCTACTACTGCCAAAAACCCTTGGTGTTGCTTTCTGATTACAAAATGTTGTGGGAATGGCAATGCTTTCAGTGAAAGATGCTCTTTTATCATTGGAGTTGCTTAAATCAAATTAAATGGACACATCAATTATGCAAAATTTAAAGATTATGCATCCATCAGAAAGGTGATGGTTGGACTTGCATTCAAGTGCTCAGCCAAGGCCCATAAAACATGTTTGCTGTTTTGAGCTATAGTATAGGTCAGTCAGTGCTCTGTGCTCTCCACAGCCCACCCTGCTTGTTTTATGCCCGCTGTTGTGCGGCGAGTAGTGTTGTATTGTGATTTGAATATGCTGAGCCTCACGGAAATGCTAAATACAGGAAATATCACCTTAACTGTATGAACTACTCGTGTTTTGAAAGCACTTATTCTGCAGGACTTTGTGTGCACTTTTGCTGGCTGTGGAAGAACATGTTGTCCTTGTGATGCCACACACTTGATTTGGTTCTAGCTTGGCTGCGTGTATGTGTGAAGGGGAATATATCCCATTTTCCTGGAGAAGAGCTGAACAAATTTTTCTTACAGAAGTATTCACTTAGTTTGCAGCTGTGCTTGTCTGCAACTTACCACATTTATTCTGTCCCCTGCATTTTCCCACCTCTTTCTGCTCTAGATTTTTTTTCTTCTTGTGGCTTCCCTTTCCCTGTCACCACTGCTAACATTGCTGTTCTGCACTCCCATCCTTTGCCTTATGCTCGTTTGGTTTTCTTCTCTTTCATTCTCCACAAGTTCATGGAATCACAGAATGGTTTGGGTTGGAAGGGACCTTAAGTATCATCTAGTTCCAACTAAGTTCCTCACTCCTATTCAAAACTAATAGGTGAATCCCCTCCACCATCTCCTGTCTGCTACTTTGTAGGACTGAGAGCTGAACTCTGTTGTTTTGGAGGGTTACCTAATTGCTTTTACCCCATTTTTCTTAGTTTTCCCTCTGTATTAGGTCATGATAGGATACTGGGATTACTCCCTCCTAGTGTTCACTCTGACCTACTGCTTCCTCCTTTTCTATTTCTTCACTTCCTCTGATGAGTGCTGCTTGTGATTTTTCCTTATTGCTTCCTTCTACCTGGAGCTACAAACAGCTCACCCAGCTCCTCCTAATCAGTTTTTCACCCTGAATTTGGTTTGTCCTCTCCCTCTCCACATTGTATTGACTACTGTCATAACTAAGCTCCAGACACCAGTAAGATTGAGTTTATGATGTAACTCCTGTCTTGCTGCATTTGCCTTCCGAGTATGGTTCAAAGCTATTTCTAAGTCATCAGAAAAGATGCATAATACATATGAAGACACATTTCATTCTTTATCTGCAGTATAGCTGCAGGATGAAGCTTTAAAAAAGTCAGTAGGTAACAGTATTCTAAAAACCCTGCATATGGAAAATGGAAAATCTGGTCCGGATGCTTCTATTTTCTTTTTTTTTTTTATTGTCATACTGTTTGATCTGCCTTGCCAAGGTGTCCAGGCTGTTGTTATTACTGTAATCTAAAATGAAGCCAGGTTACTGTGATGATGGCACTTTTCCTTTCAAACAATACATTCTGAAGCAGTACACTCTGCCTGCTGTGCTGCTGCTGTTCGATAATTTGAAAATGGTCTTTCTGGAATTATGATGAGGGAATGTAGGAAATGACAGGGGGACCATACCTTCTCTCTTAAGGGAATTGATTCACTTTAAGGAAAGGTAAGTGTGCTGCCTAACAGTAGAAGTCATCTTTAGGAACCACACAAATGAAAAAAAATTTCTTTTTCATTTTGAGCACTCAAGATTCAACTTTAACAAAAAAGTATTTTTCTCTCCAAAACCTGTTTCTCCCTAAATTCTTTATTCAATGAAATGGATGCGATGACAAAATACATGCAACAAGGGGTCATTACTGATACCTAAGAAAACTTAATTGAAAATTCTGATCCTCATACTGGTGTAAATTTGGAATAACCCTATTGTTTCAAGCTAAGTAATTCTGTATTGCATTGGAATAAGTGAGTTACATTTAAATCATTATTTGCTAAAAAGAGAGATACACAGGACTTCCAGTTGTCCAAACATATTTTTTTCCTTTTTTTTCCTTTTTTTTTGGTGAGAATTTTCTTCTCCACATAGCTCATTTTTACTGTTGCTGCTCTTTCAATGTAGTTTTAATTATGAGTTTCTAACACTTATGTTCATTTGGATGGCAAACAGCTGAACAGCCACAAGAAAGCATTATGTTTTTGGAGGACAATTAACAGGAGAAAGAGCTGGGTCACAGGAAATGAAATCACTTGCTCAAACTGTCTCAAATATCAGAAAAAGAGACAGAAAAATTGTGAGCATGTTACTCTTTGTACAAATGTTCTCTTCCTGCACCTCAGAATTATTTCTTTTTCTGCTGACAGTCTTTCTTTTATTTCAGAATAATGCAATGAATTCTTTGCAGATTTATATACTCACTTAACTCTTCAGAAGTGAATTGCCAACATAAAAATAGGACTTGATTGTAAAGAAAAAAACCTATTTAGGTTCTGATTTAGTAATCAATTCAAATATGGGCATATTACATTGTCTGAGATCTGAAAATCAGATCGCTGACAGATAAAATTAAGAGGCGAAGATATATTTCCAAGCCCATTTTCACCCATTATGTGGTGACTGAGTGAAAAATATAAGAATAGGTCTAATTTTAAACATATGTTTACATTCAGTTAAACTAATCATGACCTTGCTAACCCGGATGAACCAAGGCTAAATACAGAACTCTTGTTTTCTTTAAAATCATGTGTTTGACTTCTAAGGAAAATGGAGAACTTTGAACCAATATGAGCTTTGCAGCCAAGTACTAGTTTTCATATTTGTTATCTAACTTCTTTTGATTCAGCCATAATTTACAAAACCCTGATCCTCCTAATACAGTAGAACTGAGTAACGGAAAGTAGTTTTCCTGCTTAATAATCCAAACCTTCCTATCTCCCCACTCCTTCTTGTCTCTCTGTCTGTCTCTTTTACAGACTTTTTTCTGTTAAAAAATCCTTTGAATTTTGTTTCTGGACCCCATAAGTGCATCTCTGACTGTCAAGGCCTTCTGCCACTCTCTGTGTTTATGCATCTGGCATTTTAGGCTTTGGCTGTGTAATAACAGCTTCTGCAAACAGCAATCAGATCTCTGAATTTGCAGTATGTCCACAGCAAATAGGCCTGTTTCTTCCTCCAGATAGCTCTGTTTCTGGCTAGCATTATCTGTAGCTGGCTTTATAGGCAATAGCAACCACTGCTTCCATTCAGTTTGGGAAAAGATTTATTTGCCTCTCATATTTCTCCCAAATAGCAGCTACCCTTTTCAAGAACAGGAGTATATGATCCATCCCCACAATTGCACATCTTCTAAGTGTCTATAATGTCACAATTGTGAAAGCTTTGTACCCAAACTGTAAACTGATTTAATCATTATAAATATGGCTAGAAGGATCCTTGAGAGGTCCTATGGGTCATCCTTTTAATGAGACAGATTCAGTTATTCTGAGAGCCTTTCTCATGTTTGCATGCTATGTTCTTAAAAGCTTCCTCGTCAAGTAGGTCAATCACCTTCCTAAGTGCTCCTTTATTCTGTTGACTGATTATCCTTCTAATTATAGAGATTTTGTTTTTCCTTGTCGTGTTTACCTTACATCATCTTTTCTTACTTAAACCATTTCTTTTCCTTTCACCAGTAAAGACAAAGAATATTTATCTTTAAAATATCTGAAAATTGTTACCATGTCTTTTTTAATCCCTGACTGATCTTTAGCTTTTCCCATTTTTCTTTGGGGGTCTGTTTTCTCCATCCTGCTTTTTTGCATTTTTTTTTTTTTTTGGTTGGTTGGGTTTTTTTGTTTCTTTTGTTTGCTGGTTTTTGTCCTGTTGTTCTCTTTAGAGACTTTTTGGTTAGTTTCTTATGGTTTGGTAGCCAAAAGGACACAATGATGTGTTGGCTGGGCTGTGATCTTGTGCAAGGTTTGCATGAAAGAAGCTCTGTTTTATAAATACTGACAGGGTGGTGAAATGATAATGTTCACTCTGGGCAGTTCCTGAAACTTTTAATTCTATGCGCCACTTTTTGACAGTGTTGCTGTTTAGATGGCAATTTTCTATTTCATAATTATGCACCTGATTGTTCTTGTGTTAGAATAATGGTTTGCAATTGTCTATTGAATTCCATATTTCATATGTTTCTGCTCCAATGACTTGCATGTGTTTTACTCAAAGACTTTTGATGCCTTAATATTTGAAAGTATTTGCTTTTCCTCATTCATTCATTATTTTTCTACCTAAATATTTGAGTTCAAAAACACAGGATAAACAGCAAGAGGCTTGAAAAATTCTGAGTTTTGTATGACATGAGTCTATTAAATTACAAAAGTAGAGTCATAATTTCCTTGGTATGACTTATACTTGTTACTGGAAAAAAAGTTGGCTTGTACAAGTATTCAGTTAGATACAGACCAAAATCTTATTCAGCATATTAAAGCACCTGCCCATTGGCATAAATGGAATGAATCATGATTAAATGTATGAGTAGAGTTTCTTAATCCCACAAAAAGTAATCTTTTAGGTCTGTCCCTCACCTAAGTTCTTCAGTCTTCATCTCTCAGGAAGCAGAGCTACCTTTCCATGCCCCTGGCTTCTTTTCCTCTCAAATGGCAGTGAAGCTACATCTCCCAGCAAGGTGGAGCTATAAGTACAGATTTCCTAGTAGGTTTTTCGCTTGAGTGCTTGGGTAATATTGGCCATTTGAGACAAACCACCCATTATCACCCAGCAGTAATTGTTATTATGCTCTTCAGAAACCTGTTAATGCAGCATCACCAACCTGGGATCAGAATCTGGCCTTTAGTCTCTGTTTACTGGAAAGTTGCAGTATATTTCTGTTTTCTAGGACCACTTTGTATCAGTTCTTTGTTCAACCTTACTATGAAGTGGAAAATTCCATTTCTGGGCTGTCAGTGGTATAGGAGAATTAATAAAAGGCTTAGCTTCCATCTGATCAGTGGGAAAATATTTTATTATTATGGTTATGGATTTATTTGTGGTTAGAAAAGAGCTTTTATCCCACTCCCTTTGTACCAGAGGATTTTCCATGCTTATTTCAACTCCTGTTCTGGACACAAAGCTCCTAGTAGTTCCTATAGGGGTATCTGCAATTTTTTGGAGATCATTTTCAGTGATAATAGGTATATTTAAACATCTGTGGAATCTATCCTGCTGTGTATTTTGCTTCCACAGTTAGGCTTTTTTATTAGCAAACCCATTAGACCTGTCAGAGATCAAAGTTCTTGAGGCTGTTTACTGGAATAGGTTTAGAAACAAATGCAGTAAATGCTGAATTTTACATTTTGCTACCTAAGTTGATCATGTGTTTCAGCAGCAAAATTGTCTTTGCTCTTGAAGGTTGAAGGAACTGGTTTGAAAACAAAACCCCGAAGAGCTTTCTGTAACAACAAAAAAGCTTACTGTAATAACAGGAAAGCTTAGTATAACAACATAAAGCAAACCAAACCAGGAAATCCTTGCTCCCTTTCAAGGGTTCAGTGCAGATGCTGACACCTCAGTCCCCAAACAGAGGTCATAATGAACTGATCTATTGCAAATCAGATACTGCTGATCAGATTCTCTTTTCAATGCCTATACAGCACTACTCTGTGTGTATGTCATGAGTATGTGATTTATATCTTGGAATAGTACCTGCCTGATTGACATGACTTTGTGTATTTATACTACACTATATTTTAATATCAATGGTGATAGAGTGGAAGATGTTTCCCCTGGAGTAGCATCATTACTTTCACTGCTCAGAACAAGTAACATCAAGCACCTGGAGACAACTTTACATCTCTTCCAATAAATAGAAAGTTTGAATCTAAAAAGTTGGGTAACATTTTGCCTTGAAGCATTTTCATATATGGATTTTTCCTCCTGCTTAAAAGACAAGTCAGTAAAGATTTATTACAGTTTCTCTCAAGAGATTTTATACTTCTGTAACTCACCTCCTTAAAGAGATAGTCACAGGAATAAAAACTGCATTCTGCACAGGAGGTTTGGGAAGTGAGTGTCAATTTCTGAATTATTATCATGCATTGGATTTGAATGTTTATTTAGATACTAACCCCTTTACTGTCACATTACTTTTTATGCCAGAGGTCACCTCTAACACTTTCAATAAGCTAATGATTTTGTCTGAAGTAAAATCTTGGGGGGATTTTATAGCCACTTTCTAAATTCCACTGCTCATGGCAGTGTATTTATGTAAAGCAGAACTTCAGTAGGAGATGATACTGAGCATATGGGAGGAAAGAGACAAAGATGAGAAT
>JBCJKH010071381.1:0-14062 GCA_039877255.1 Loriculus beryllinus
TCTTATTTATGCACAAAATCAACAACTTATAAAATATATTCACCCAATGGCTATCTTTCCAGTCACCTTTCATACTTAGAATGCTCTAAACAGAAATAATTGCTTGCTCTCCCCTCCTTTTTAAACATCTTCCCCTAAAATCCAGGAGTGCAACAGCACAAATTCTTACTTTTGATCGTAGGAGGTTACAAGCTACAATATATGCACAAAACTGTCTTCTACTATGGCTTCTGATTTAAAACATATATTCTAATTACAATAAAAAGCCAAACCAAATCAAATATTTGACTTAGCAAAAGAGATGTTTTTGTTCAAGAGAAAATTTTATCAGTCACTCTAAATAGTGGTTGATGATTTAGCTAGGAAGGAAGAGTGTAAAACTAAGCTGATATGCAGAGGGCACTGAAATATTCCTAATTTTTCTCTACTGTTGGGTATTAACTTCTTAGGAATTTAAAAAACATGCTACACGTGGTATTAAAACCAAGGAAACCCATCCTCTGGCAGGTTAAGTACTAAAAGGTAACAATTTGAAGCAATACAATTTACTCTCTTTTTTTCCAATATCAAAAATCCAACATACACACAAAAGATAATTGAAAAGCATCTTCATAAGCTTGCATGTGTGCAGATAAATAAAGACAAATGGGATTATGGGGGGTTTTCTCCTCCAGAGAAACAATGACAAATATATTCTAGAAACACTTGCTACAAGACAAATACACATTTAAGTGAAAGACATCAGCATAAAACCACCACCTTCCACAGAATTACATTAAATTCAATTTAAGCTCACAGCCATAGCTCCTATCATTTACTAAAAGAGAAAAACCACAATTTCCTGAGCTTTTCAGCCCAGCTATCAACCCCCTGCTGCCAACACAGCACTTACAGAAGCCTGGGTCTGTCTCTGTGCAGCTCCTCTCCCTTCCCCTCATCTGCGTTGTTACTCTCAAAGACCTGCTGGCAAAATGGAGAGGACTCAGTGTCCTTACAGGAGACGAGAAAACGGGCAATACATGCCTTCTGTGGTCCTTACCTTCCCCCTACTCAGAGACTGCACATCCAGCTTCCCTGTCCAAGTTACTTGGAGGGCATTTAAGAGAGATGCTCAGAAATCTGAGAAGAATGAAAGCCAGAAGAGTTCAGATTTCCTCTGGAGACTGGGTTTCCTGATCCGCCTGATGCTGTTGACACCAAGGTGAGCGTGTGATGAGGGGAAGGAGGAGGGATTGCTAGAAAGCATCAAAGGCAGGAAACTGGGAGATGGGGCTTGCTCTGCCTAGACGTGACGCCCTTTCCTGCCTCCTGCCTTGGCTGGAAAGGAAATAAAATGGAGCCTAGGAGGGAGGGAGAGAGATAATCCTGTGGCTTCATCTAATTAGAGAAACTGGGCCTGTGCAGAGCTGGCAATGCGGCCAGGGAGGCAAAGGGAGGGGAGGTAGAGGGGAGGAAGAGGAGGAGCAGAGGGGGAGGAATAGAAATTGTAAGGGAAAAGGGAAAATTGTAAAAGGCATGCAAAGGAACTGATGCCTGGGCCAAGCCATCCTGGATGAGCTCAATTTCTAACCCCATGTAAATGTGAAATCAGTAGGAAACACCCATTGCTTCTGGCAACCTGGAGTGATCAGGAAAAATAAACAATAACACCTCCCGTCCCACCTCCAAAACAAAACCCAACCAAAGCAGAATGCACCAGTTGTATAGGCATGGACTGGGAACAAGGACGTCCCAAAGGACTGAAAAGAGTGAGACTGTTCTAAGCAGGGAGCAATGAAATAAAACCCAGTACACTGCAGGTAGCTGTCTAGTGTGTCACGGGCAGGACACAATTCAGAACAAATTTTCTCTTGGCAAGTCACTTTCCAGAACCTGTTTCTGCTTACTGAAACACACGTTAGTTGAACCAAAGTGACATTAAGTACGTATCAGCACACACATCACATCGGTGTCTGCGGCTGTGGCCTTGGTTGCCCTCCCATGGGTCCTACACTCCGGCCACAACCCCACAGTCATTCCCACCCTCCTAAAAGCTGGCACAGGCTCACAGCCCCCCACCTAAGTGTGGCCACCTGCACCACTGTGCTACTGTGCCCCATGGGGGATCCTCAGTGTGCAGATGGCTGCAGCCAGTCTGGCCCTCACTGCACACAAGTGTGAGGGCAGCTCCATGCCCTTGCCCTCAGCTTGACATGGGAGCTCACCCGAGGTGCACTGGCAGGGTCTCAAGGGTGTTGTTGTTGGGCATCCAGGTCCCTCTGAGCCACCTTGAGAGCTATGGTGTATTGGGGACATTAAGGGCCGATATGGCCAATGGAATCTTGTCCCCACTCATGGTGGCCCATTTCTGTAAGAAATCTCCCCTTTCGCTCACCTTCATCACCTACTACACTAAGTCTTTTCCCAAGCACCACTTCTTGCCTCTGCATTTTGAACTGGTTTTATGTCTGTCTGGCCTATTCCCCTCAATTTAAAGCTTCACACAAGGCAGGCTGGTTAGATCTCCAATGGGGCAAGCAGAAGGATGCTAAAGCATCAGAAATAAACACCTTCAAGTCCTCCTTCTTTCTGTTCAGGAAGGAATTAATTTTTTTCCCCAAGTCAAATACTTAGAACACATTCTCACTTTGTTCCTAAGTCTTCTCTCCTACCCTTCCATCATACCTAGGTCAGCTGGGAGATGGGGACCAGAACCCCCTTCCTGATGCTTTTAGGGACACAACAGTGTTCCCCAAGTCTTCAAAATGGGCTACAAAGCCAGTTATTTTCTATGTGCTTCCAGGCTTTGCTCCTAAGAGGAGCATCCCCACACACTCACTGAGCAATTTCTCCCTCAGGCTGCAGGTCAAGAAGCATTTTAAGGGTTAACAACCATGCATGCATCAGCGGCAGCTTTCCATCTGCTTTATTTTACTTGCTATGTTCATTATAGCAATGAAGCAGAGCAGGGACTTGAAATCAGCTCTTTGTGTTGACCTTGTGCATCCTTCCTGCAAGGCCAGAAACAGAAGTTCCTTGAACCATTCCTTCCAGAGCATCCTTATGAGCATTCCTGGTGGCCCAGGATCATATCCAGGTGACTCTCCCCAAAGTGGTATAAGACTACAATGGTGCTGCAGGGAAAGGACAACTCCACAGCATTTTGCCTCCTTTCTTATTCCAGCAAAAGACCCTTGGCTGATGTGCTGAGACACAGCCCTGGCACTCGTAGCCATTACAGCATCGTTGTATGGGTGCCAGCGGCCACCTTAGCGACAACTCAGTGTACGACTCTTCCAGTCAAATGCATCTTCCAAATTTGCCCAGGTTGCACAAAGAACGTACCAAAGACACAATGTAAGGATAATACTGGATTTCTCTTTTTCTTTAAACCCTCTACAGGAGGAAGTTCCCTAGCTCTCTTGTTCTGGATTCGATATGTCCAGCCAGGTTGACTATTTTCACTAGAAGCATCAAAATGTGCTTACACACCATCCCTGGAAGTGTTCAGAAAACGTGTAGATGAGGCCCTCAGTGACATGATTTAGTGGTGGACTTGGCGGCCCTGAGGTAATGGTTGGACTTAATGATCCTAAAGGTCTTTTCCAACCTAGCTCATTCTATGATACTGGTGACCAGCTCACACCTCAACAGGTGGTGCAAGAACAGCTCATCTGAACATCCATAACAATGACTGCCGTACAGCTTTTTCATTTTACATTGAATGAGAAAAGGTGTAAAGATGTCTCAAATCCAAATTTGAAGAATTTATCGTGTATTTTCTTTAACAAAGTTGACAGTTAAAGGAAACTGAGAAGTCAATAGCCTACAGATACATCAGGCTAAATCCAGACAAATGTTGACGAATTTCTGTTGGGAAGAAGGGACACGCTGTTTTTCAACGGAATTTTTGCAGGACAGTTCTGCCACTGTTACTCAGCCTGACTAGCATTCATGTTTCCCATGAACTCCACCCAGGTTTTAAACATGTGAGAATGTGTTTAGTTTAATGAAATTATAGTCCTATGCCCAGCCGTGGAAACAAGATTTCAAAATGACTATTTACTGATTTGGGTGCTGGAAGATCAGAAGCAAGCAAGCAAGCCACCAGCCCCATGACTTTGAGTCACATCATGTGAGAAAGGGCAGTTGGCTCCGACTGCCTGCTGAGGGGCATCGCTGCACAGAGCTGCCAAACCCACAGGCTAGTTTTTGTCACCACAGCCTCCATCCAGGCAACCAGGGCTTCCACATTCAAGAGAAGAGAAACTCAGTCCTAGTCCAGACACTCTTTGTCTGATCTAAAAATTCACTGACCATATGTTGACCAGCTACCCCACTTCAGAAGAGGGTACGGGGTGGGAAAACCATCCCGATCTCTTGGTTCCTCCCTGTAAGACCTAAAAACTTGTACTGAAGCCTTCCTCTCACTCCTTCCCATATATATTTATTCTTAGACTGCCTGAACTGCTGTCATTCACAGTAACATTTTCATGCCAGGTGAGGGGATTTGGACCTGCCCAGACTGTGCTCGCTGAACTCCTCCATCAGCCTCAAACCTCCCAAGCTCTTGAAGGAGGCAGGTTCAAGTGCCCCCAGTGACAATGTGCTTTGCTGCAAGTGCACACTTCTTTCTGAGCTGACTCAATAAAACGTTGCTTGCAATTAGTTCGTACGTCTCTCTCTGGGGGCTCTGTATGCAAACCCTGGAAGGCTGATATTTGCTGTCTGTTGATTCAAAGCCACTTAAGGCAGCGAAACTGCACCTGCAACCAGGCCGATTTTAACTTAATGCGTTTCTGTAATAGGTTCTAGTCTACCACAATAATGTAGCCCTCCAGGAACAATATGCTGTCTTCTGGGTAACGCTGCTCACTTGCCTGAATGATATCTGCCATAGTCAATTTGGATCAGGTCTTGGATATCACCCCTGTAAAGGACTTTTGAGTGCTTCTGAAGAGTAGCAGCACTTTAGCGCAGTCTGAGAGAGCCTATAAGATACCAGCTAATGCACCATAGCCAAACTTAACTTCTATACTCCTATAGCAATCCATCCTAGACACAGCTAGCTCCTCATTGAAACTGGCATCCTGTACTCAGTGGCAGGTTTGTAGTTTTTTTGCTTATGCTCAGATACCTGAAATAATTCCAGTCAGCCCGATATAGCAGCTAGTTTTCACACATGCGTCAGGCAAGTCAAATGCATCCAAGAGTGTCTGAAAACATAAAACTGACCATCACCTACCATTTGACATAAAAATCACAGAATGGCTTGGGTAGGAAAGGACCTTAAGATCATCTGGTTCCAACCCCCTGCCATGGGCAGGGACACCTCACACTAAACCATGTCATCCAAGGCTTCGTCCAACCTGGCCTTGAACACTGCCAGGAACGGAGCATTCACAACTTCCCTGGGCAACCCATTCCAGTGCCTCACCACCCTTACATTAAAGAACTTCCTCCTTATATCCAATCTAAACTTCCTCTGTTTAAGTTTTAACCCATTACCCCTTGTCTAATAACTTCCTAACAACTTGGAAGAAAATAATTTAAAAGTTAAGGAAAAGGTAATAGAACAAGTTTTCACATGGTGTGTAGCAGGCCGGTGGCAGTGGTGAAAAGTTGACTTACATCTGCAGCAGAACTGATCATTTCATTTTACAGTACTGCAGTGGACATGCAGTATAACATTTCAGACAAACCTTTACCAGTATTACAGATGAAGAAATCAAGTTATTCAATTAGCCATTATTTTAGCATAATAACACCCTGATACTGTAGCAGGCACAGTGTAGATGGAAGAAAACAACCTGTTTCTTCTCCAAAATCCTCACATGTAAGCAAAAGGCAAGGCTGGAGAAAAGATGGTAGAGCACAAGGAGAGAGGGGACATTACCGGTCAGGACCATTCAGTGCAACAGAACTCAGCAGCAGCCTAATTTGTTAAAAGGCAAAAGAGATTCTAAGGAGCCAGTGAGTGCTGGGACAGCTGTGTACAATGAGCCCCTTCAGTCTTGTACTCACGCAAAAGCCTAGGAAACAAAGGCTGGGAGCCAACTTTTTATGCCAGATAGAACATTGCCTGCGTCACTGTAGCTAGTGAGAGAGCATCCCAAGGTATCAAAGGCAACTTACAGTCTTCATATACATAACAAGTAAATACAAAACCTAAGCCGGTAAAACTCTTTGCATTGACCTCACATATGTGAAAACAAGAGCCTGTTTTGTCCTCACTTGACTCTCACCTCTCACTACCTTGTGCAGAAAAGAGAAGTCTTTCTAACAGAGATACTACTTGGCTACATCATTCCACTTCATTTTGTCAATGACTTACTGACTAGAAAAAGAAACCTCTAAGTCCTCTAGCAGCACTAAGTAGTAACACATGCATAAATGATTCCACAAAAAGTAGTTCTTATAGTCACTGACTAGATAGCATGTTCATTTCTGTATACTATAAACCTTAATATTTTGGTTACTCTTTAGGCAAAACTGAATTGGCAACTCAATCACATTAATGTACTATTTATCCTCCAGCGTCTCCTGAATGGTTACATGTAAAGTGTGTGTTGTGCGCGATGTGTTGTGTTAAATTAAGCATCAGATACCTATCAACTGGAGATGGGCAGGCACCCGACTAATCAGTGCAGGCTTCTGTGTGTTACTGTTGGAAAAAATGCTTTCAGGATCATTTATTCTATCATTCACATTTAAATCTAGGAAATGAAAAAGACAGATATTCCATATTAAAAATAAATTTTAAAAATTCGCTTTATATACAGCCTACTGGTGAACATCCTAATTTGTTTTTAAAGAACCTGGGATCAGTCCTTACTGAAGAAACTGACAAAATTCGTCAGGAAATTAAGCAGCCAGAAGCTGAGTTTTGAATATATGTTTTTTAAATATGCATCAGTTTTCCGTAACTAATCCATCTGATTAGATATAAAAGATTTGCAAAAGTAGGGTTACACGGTATTAATATTGATGCTGTATCTAACATTCTATCAGTAGAATGAGATGTTTTGTCACTTTTGGTCTTCCTGGCCTAGCATATGATGTTTCTGATTTTTCCTCCACTAATTAGTCCTTTTGTGGGCAGTTTATGGGCAAAGAGCAGTTTGTGGCAAAAAAAGATGACAAGCTGAACCCCACAGAAAGAGAGAAGAGGCAAGAATCACCACCTCTAACTGCAAATTGCGCCAACTCCAAAACCTGTTGTTTTCTTTCCTGCATTTAATAAACATACCACTAATTTCTCAGTAAATGGAGCAAGTAATTTTCAAAAGCAAGTAAGATCATCCCTTTATTCTAAAGATTACTATCTGATCTATGCAAATAAGTGGCAAATCAACCCCTACCATTTGAAGGAAGCTGTGGGGCTCTGGCTCTGCATGTTTCTTGCAAATGACAGGATTATATTTTTCTTTATTTCAATGACCAAATCAATGGTCAGTAAGAGAAGATCACACTATCTTCAGCAAGTTTTCTGGCCTTGATATGAAAGATTTTTAAGCAATGTAGCCTTTTCCATCAAAACAGTCATGTTGGCAAAGATGAATGTTTTAAATCATGCTTTGAAACAAATCTACAGTTAAGCTCCAAAGAAATGGCTGAACATAAATCAAGACAGACTTGGATTCACTTAGTGTATTAGGAGTAAATATACAGTGATGCTGCTTAACTGGAGTGACACTGTGTGTGTTCATAGCTGGAAGCATAGGAGCATATTCCAACCTGAAAAACTGTTTCTTCTGAAATGCAAAAGAATCAACAGCAAGGTCTTTACAGTATTTATGACCTTCACATATCCCACAGAAGTAATGTGGGGCCTTACTGAAGAACAGTTTTAGGATGAACAGATGATGACACATTGATTTATTTATCCCTAAACAAATTCCTTTGATTTATCCCTAAACTAGAATCATAGCATTCCTGGTAACCTCTCCTCAGTCTGTCCTTTGAGGACAGAACTAAAGAACCCAGATGTTCACAGGTAAGCACCCGTTTTAGAAGCAATTAGGTGCCTAAAATCAATTCACACTCATTTGGAAAAGAGTTGAAAATTCTCCCACTTTTGAAAATCATTACTTTTATCACTTTTAGTAAGTGACAAACACACTCAGGGACAATTTGATCAGTTAAGGAGATCATTCTATTGACTTAAATATTTATGATATGAATGTACTTTGAGATTGAAGTTCTGATTAAACATCACTAAACTGATTTTTCTGGGGAGGCTTGCCTGCTTGTTTGTTTTAATACTCAGTAGATTCCACAGAGTAAGCCTTTAAGACCTATCTTTTCTGTCATTTGTACTGGGGCAAATAAGAAGTAAGACATTTCATGGAGATCAGCTACCAGAGTTACTGAATTCACTTGAGTATGAAAAACTGACTTATTTTCTATCACTCTGATGCTTAGTCCTGTAGCAGTTCTTCTATGATTTTGCCAGACAAAATCTGTGCATAACTGCTAATTTTTTTTTCAAAGGATTCAGTGATAAATGGAGTCAAAAAGATGACAAAAACAGCTAAAACTGTGTCAAGAAAGACCTAGAAGTGATGAACTCACCCTCTGAGAAAAACAGCAGATAGATAGCCAAATTTTGCTTAAAACTTTCTGAAGAGGTTTATTAAGTTTATTCATTTCCTAGTCTCAGAAGGGAATGCTTCATTACCTTTGCTATCATATTGCTAGTAGTCTCTGTGATGTAAGTCTGTTTTTTTCCTATGGCATGATTAAACACAATATTTAAGATGTAAATGAATCCATTAATACAAGAAATGCAAAGCCGACATCTTTTATAATAAAAAACACTATCAAACTAAGTCTAGTGTATAATAACATGTCACGAACATTTGTTTAATTTTCTAATATTAAAAGCTAACTCAGTGGAAAAAATTCTAATAAAAAGTTATTTAAAGTAGAGTATGTTTCTCAAACAACATAAATGGAATATCATGACACAAAATCAGCGAAACTTCATTTAGATGCAAGTCTCCTTAATGTTTTAAAGATGTTGGAATAACAGTAAATGAAGCGCCAGTTACACATTTATGCAGTGCATATCTCAGAAGTGATACAGCCTTTACTCTTCCCCAGAAAAACTTCACCTGCTATTAGAAGAAAGTATAATTAAGGATTCCTTTTGCAAACCCACTGCATACAGTTTACTCTACATCTAGTTTTCACAGCTGTATTCCTTGAGGAAAATATTGGATGAAATGTATGTAATAATGGGATATAAAGAACAGATTGCCCATTTGACACCTAAACATAATTATGATAATTTTCCACAGGTTAAACATTCAGATTCTACTTACAAGTCCAGATGCAAGGACACAGACCCACTGTTAATGCAGGCTTGACTGCTCTTGTCTTGAATTACAATACTTATTATATTTACTCAGATTCTTCTTAATTGTGATTTGTAAATCTAAGTCCCCAAACAGTCTGCAGGTTCTGCTTCTGTTAACCAATCCAGCAACTCAGTACACATATGTCCTTCAGTACCATAAACTAAAGCTTATCCCAGTGCCCCAGGAAAAAACCAAATTTGATAGCTATGCAGCAAGATGATTCTAAATATGGCATAATTTAGGTAATACGTCAAGAACTTTCTGCAGATGTAGAAACTTTCTGACATCTTGTACCACTCATTGCAAACCAAGAGTCAGGCAAAAATTAGGGAAGGTAAGTGTTGCAGATATAATGCCATAGCATAAAAAAGCGCTACACCTACATAACCTTTCTAAGCCTCAAATAGAAAATAAAATGCATGCATCTTAACTGATCTTTCTAATGCAAGAAAACACCAATAATCATGTGCATGAATACAATAAGACTACTTTCATATACTCAACATAAACATGTTTCTAGCAACAACAAAACATGTTAAAAACTCCTATTAGGTCTAGCACATAGTACGGATTGCTGTCAATACAACTGCAGAGCCTTTTGTCCAGTTTTCAGCAGTATGCCTTTCCTTCCTCATACTGTATTATGAAAACACTTAAGAAAATCATATTTCCAGAAAAAATCAAATCACTCCAAAAAAACCCCAATAGCCCCCAAAGAGAGAGGAGAAATTCACTTGTAACAGAAGGGTCAGACTGTAGGGTTTATTACAGAGGTAGGTTGATTCCAAGTTACAGTATTGTGTTTCATAATCAAAGCTCTGTTAAATGTAAAATAAAGGTGTATACAAACCCTCTGTAATAGTGAAGCAAAAGCAGTACTTACTTTACATTAAGGCACAAGTAGGGAAATTTTAATTTAAACTTTTATACCTTTTTTTCTAAATTGAATTCATCTCAGAAAACAAGTGGATCTAATATTTTTTTAAAAAGAGACAAAAGAATAAGTCAAGGCAGGGTTTTGCTGACTTAAAGCATCTCAAGTCTGGCCAGAACTTTTGTTTCATTTGTTTGTTGTTTCAGAAGATAATTCTCAAGCAAGCAGTTAATATTTTTCATTCCAACCTACCTAAAGTTATTCCATCTTACTTCTAACTCAGCTCCTAAGAAGAAATTCCTTTTTTTTCACACAGCTTTAACCAAATTATATCACATTGTTAAGATGTGCCTTAAGATTGATTTGGAAGAAAAACATTGGAAAAGCGACTTTTTAGCTATGGAGTTTTAGGAGATCAATAATAGGTCTCTGAGATTTACTGTAGGGCCTTTGCACAGTAGTGGCCAACCACAGAGCTCAGTATTTCCCATATGGAATATCTAAAACTAGATTTTTAAATTTAGAGACCAAATTCTTTGCTGATTTTTTACAAGATGGGCATTTCTTGCCTAACTGCAGAAACTCAAGTTCAAACAATTTGCCTTACACTCTCTTTTCTCAAAATGTCAGGAAAATGAGAAACAAATGTAAATGTAAAATGGGAAATAGAAAACTTCTGAGCTTCACAAATGCACTGAGAGGATAAAGTGTCAAGTCTGATGAATCCTACTGTGATGTACATTGCAAAACGCTTATCAATAATGTATCAGGAAAGGATTAGAGGCAATGTCACTGTAACAAAGTGGATTAAAATAGTTCTAACTGCTTTGAAAAAACACCTTTCCTTCTCCACCTGCCGTCTTCTCATACCCAGCCAACCACCATCTCTCACACATATATCATTACTCTGTCCAGGTAACAGAACTACAGACAAAGTAGTACTGCTTTTCATAATACTTCTTGCATTAACTGACGAAAACTCTAAAGCAAATGTCATTTCTATGTGGAAGAGCTGTAGAGCTATGAGCTAAAACACATTCAGTGGCTTCACTAGTCATGAGACTAACACTACATTTCCTCAGGATCACCATTAAAATCTGTCTGCCCATCCCATCTGTCCACTTTTGTTCTAGAAGACATATCTAAGACATATCCTTGATATCTAAGATCTTATCTAGGAGACATCAATCAATCCATGTAAACAGACCCAGTTTCTATAGCATCACTATCCACCAGTTTGAGTTTGGCCCAGGAAATAGTCATCAGTACTTGCTGTCTGTGACATGAACCAGTTTTGGTTTCCAGTACTTGAGCTATAATTAATCCAGAAAAGATATCAATTAAGAATAAAAGTCATAAGGATACTAAAAATGACATGTGAGTGTTAAGACTACTGATCATTAAATGAAGTGAGGAATTGGCACGTAGGATAAAGTAACAGATACAGCTACCTTAAATGTTAATAAATTTCTTTCTTTCCTTCCCAACCTTGTTCTAAGCTGTTGCAAATCATGTGAAATAATTATTTTGACAGAATTATTTCCACTCTAGACCAGATGTGTTGCTCTTCTTTAGGTTCTTTAAGCAGAGTGACTGCAGATTTTAATCTTCCTGTGCCCACTGTAGCAGCTGTACAAACACCTCATTAACATAAGAATGGTAGTAAGTACGTGCTACAAAAATGGGGGCTGGTGTTCTTTCATATCCTTTTTTATAATTCATTGAATTTTATGCTATGAGTAGGTGCGAAATTGGGAATGAATAAATGCATTCCAAACCCTCACTTGGCATCCAATGTATGCTTATTCTCTTACAGATGAACCAAATTTTTAGTTATCCAGTGCCAAGGCAAGGGAGTTGTGTAATGTATTTGAGACAGATTTAGCCAAAAAAATCCATATTCTTACAATGCTTTTTATTCCAGTTTTCATTTGCATGAGACTCAGACTATGGCATGTAGCATCTGTTAACTCTGCTACAGTTATGTCAACATGGTGATTTTTTTTTTCTTTCAGAGGATTATGCATTACTTTTCTCTTTGAGGTGATACAATTCTTAGACAACTTAAAACTCATCTGCCTTCCTTAGGATTCTCTTGATACTTCCCTTCACTACAGATGTCATTACTAAGAGTTTCATGAGTCACTCTCAGTAAATGGTGAGTGCGGGATTATTTTTTTATGAAAAGGAGAACCAAGACAGTTGATCTTTTGCATATTTAAGAATTCATTTGATGTCAAATTAAGAATAAAAGCGTACTTTGCCAAGCATAGAAACTGTCACAAGATAAGGTCTACTCTGCCTGCTGCTCACTAGGGGTACAGACATTGTCCGTACTCATCTAAAGCACTAAGAAATAAAATTGAACTGGAAAAATGGCATTTCATCAGCTTGCTTGGTTTCTTCCTTTTTAGATAGAAGCATATGCACATAAAGCATTTGCTGTATGCACCTATGTGCCTATATATATATCTTCATGTATATATTCATAGATATGTTTCTATATATATATATGTATGTATAAATAAGTGCTTCCTCCTGCACCAGCTGTCACCTCTGAATCATACGCCTGGCTAGGAAAGCAGACAAATTCTTTTTGAAGCAGATACACCTTCTATTTCGATAGTGTGTTGGGAAGAGGTGGTAGTAAGGATTAAGAAATTGGTTCTATTCTTGCTAAGAGCCAATTTGCTGGGAGGATGCTTTGGGGCATTGTGGATGTGATACATTGGTAGTTCCTGAACTGAAGAGAAAAAATGAATTTGTATGTGGATATCAAAAATCTCTGTCTATTCCATGCTCATCACACAGCTACCTAGGCTTACACTTTGCAAGGATGCTGCAAATCATGTCTGAAGGCTCCAAGCCAAAATCTGACAGGCCTTTCTCTACACTACCTCTCTGAAATATGTACTGCAATATCGAGGCTCTTTACAACTTCTTCAAAATTCAGAAGGTCAAATTTTGCTCTCATATGTCAGCACACAACTCTTATTGCCCCTGATTTTAATTTTACTATGGTTTAACTTCTGCATGACCTCTCTGCAAATAGCAATGTGCCACATAGAAGGAAATTAAAAGTTAGACAGCTTTTTAGCCAAACACCCATAACTTTATTAAACTGCGTTGCCTATACTAAGGTAGAAAAACAAGGAGGACCAACAAACACTTTGAATTCTTACTAGTCTCTCATTCTAATTTCCATTCTATGTGGGAACTGGGTTCTCGATTTTCAGTGGCTCAGTAAACAAAAACCCCAAGTGTGCTAATGTTCCACCCTCTACATCCTGCAGACTAAATACTGATTTAGCCCACTAATGTTTGTTCAAGACCATGGTTTTGTCTTCAGTCTGAGCCTTCCATTAACTGAAGTATTTTCTGGTCTGTAAAGATTACCTATATCACAAGACAGAATTACTTTAGTCCCTAATGACTGTATGATTTGGACTTGGTTAAGCCATACATATTTCTGTTTCCTATTGCCTTTAAGCACATATAACTTCAGTTCCTAATGCAAACAGACTAAAGTAGTGGGCTGGGCTGTATCTGACAGCAACTGCATATACTGCTAAACCGGCTCTTTGCAAACAGATCCCTCAGCTGTGCACTTCAGCTGCATCCAAACCTGGAGCTGTCCTAATGCATGCTTAAGCCCCTGCACCAAACACCACAAACATGGAGTATCTTCTGTGCTACAGCTGGATTATATGTAATGCTACAAATAATCCAGGGATGAAGAAGTAGAATTTCTGGAAGAAGGAGAGGAAAGAGACAATAGAAAATTATCTGCCTCTGTCTCCAGTCTGGAGGCACATCTCTCCGAATCAATCCTATTATTAATTAATGA
>JBCJKH010071384.1:0-10412 GCA_039877255.1 Loriculus beryllinus
TGCAGCTAGTCTTACCTCTAAAGACTACATTTAACAGAGAAAGGGAAAGAGAATTAGCAGGCAGTTATGTCTAATCTAAGTCCACTTTCGGAATATGGATTTATTTCAATATTGGTTTTTTGTATACAAAATTTTCACTTACATTTATAACTTGCTGCCACCCACCCCTGCTCATTGTCATACAAATAATTGGTGTATTAAGAAAAATAAAGTATTTTTTACCTTGTAAGACATGCAAGGTAACATTTTTTACCTGCAGAATCTCTTGTTTGTCTCTGATGTAATCCCTTTGCCTTCACTGTTTTCTGCAGTTAGGAGCTTTCTTTTACTAATAGATAACAAAGCAGCATGCCACAGTCCAAGGGCTGCCATAGGGCAATCTAAATATTCATTCATAAGCAGTAAGGAAGGAAGTTAGATATTATCAGGTATTCAGAATATAGCTAATGCCCCAAAGCATAGATTTGCAGCTCAAGAAAAATTAATGCCTCAAATTATAAAAATATTAATGTGAATTTTTTATATCGTGAAGTTCAGAGCTTTTCAATGCCAGGATTGTGGTTCAGCCCACAAATCATCTAGGAATCACAGTGACAGGTTCTTTCTCAGAATAACAATCACAGCCACAGTTGTGATTGATGCATGAATGTAGACAGATCAGTTTGTAGATTTGCCAGTGCTATTTCTCCATCATTGGGTTGGGCTTTGTGTTTATTATTGCAGAGTTTGAAGTGTTGCAAGGTGTGTTCCCAAGTGCACAGTGACATTCTCTTAGCAGATTTACCTGGCTACACATTCTTAGTGATCTTATCAACGCTTTTTATTCTCAATTGGAGTATTTATTAAGAAATGTTATGAAGGAAGCCTGCCTCCAGCTAGCAATAAACCAATTACTTGTAGGGCACATAACTGAGCAATTTTGCAAGTGCTTTTTGGAGTATCCAGCTAATATCATTCCAGGCATCAGCAATGAAGGCAGCAGAGCAGTTCCACCTGGCATCCTGCCAAAGCTCCTAACTCTCAGTCAGAGGCAGTCATGAGGTTGCATATTGATAGGCATGTAATTACCTGCTTTGGATGAAGTCTTGCTTCTGCTGAAGTCAGTGGCAAAGTTCCCATTGGTTTCTCTGGAAAGCAGTAACCTTGTTTCACACACCCAGACTGGGTATTTTAGTATGAATGTCCTGTCTTAGGTTATCCTAATGTTTTAGCTGTGCATACACTCCTGACAACTGGAGTTGATAGTTTTAAGTTTGCTAAGACAGGAGCGAGGCATTAAATAATTTTGCTTTCGAGTTTTGCCATGGCACTCTATATCTGTATAAGTCTGATCAAGATCCCAAAGTGCTTTTCTTTGCAGGTGAGGAAAAAGCCCTCATGGTTGCTTGACCCACAGATCACTGAAGGCTTTTGATCTTCACGTGAGCCCTTAATAACCCACTGATCTGGTATTTTTTGAGTTCATTATCTTTAAAAATCTTGTCCAGCATACAAATTAAATTCTCTCTAAACATGTTTGAGAAATATCATGTTAAATCATATGCAGTGGTCTCATAATTATGAAGTCATATGCTGAAAGAAAAACAATCTGAGAGCTTTGTCAGGTGTGCATTGGAAATTATTGTTTGTTGCTGCAAATGTCTTGATCAAGGAATGCCTTAAGTTTAAAAACATAGTCCTAGAATCAGTTCTGTTTAAAAGTTTAAATTTTTTGAGGTGAGAATTTGTTTTCCAGCATGAGGTAGAAACTATGCTACAATTAACTTGTTTGCTTAGAAAACATCCCTGGAATGTTACTATTCATTTTGACTAGAGAAATAAATTCAAATATAATGCAATACCTTTTATGTGATCATAAGCATAATTGTTCTGGACTTAGGTGTAAGAGAAAGAACTTATCTTGCCACTCTAAAACTGGGATAATGGTCCAAATAAAACAAAATATGTTTAAAAATACAATTATAAGAGAAGTTTCCTGAACACAGCACCTCATTTCTTCCATTTGCAATGATGATTCTTCTTCACCTAAACCATATTTTCTTAATTTATAAAAAATCAAGGTTATTGTGTGCTGAGAAGAACAAAAAAAAAAGGTGGGATTGGCATCCTAATTCATTCAAGTCAACATGAGATAATATAAAGACCTCTTTTTGACTGTAGAAAAGGAAGAATGTAAGGATAAAAAAAAAAGGAAATAATCCTGCAGAATTACTGGGTAAATGAGGTTAGATTGAGTGATGGTCTTTTTTCCCTCAGTTTGACACAAGCTCTTAGTATTGTTTAAGCAGAGAATCTTTTGAGCATGGCTTTCTAAGTTCTCAGGAAAGATACATGTAAACATCCTGAACGAGACCTAGATCAGTGGTCTGCCAAGTGGGGTGCTCACATGACCATCCAATTGGAGTGTGAGAAGAAAATATTTTTGTATGATTTAATAAAATATTTTTGAAAGTAGTGCTTATTTCATTTTTATCCCTTTCACTTCCCAATTCCATAGTACAGCAATACATTTTTATTATTTATAGATGTATTTATATGCGTGGTGGGATATATACTCAAATATGTTTTACTGATAACAGCATGTGATGAAAACCAGTTTGGAGATGGCTGGGCTGGAGAACAATTACCAACATGACAGTTCCACACTAGATATAATCACACATTATATGATTTACTTGTGCTATTGATCATGCATGGTTGCGTGAGGAAAGGGTGAAAATGGAATTAAACCAGACCCAACGCTCACAGAGTTTACAGAAAGGCTCCTCTTGATTTTCAGAAGATAAGGTTAAAGATGTTAGAGAGGCAATAGAAAAGTTAGAATGCAACAAAGTGATTTTCAACTCAGAAGAAGCAAAAGTTTTATGAAAAATAATCCAAATAATCAACAATCACACTGACGAAACCTGTAAACAAGTTGTGCACATGGAGACTTATTAGGTAAGCGAGGATGGATTGAAAGTTAAAACAAAGCAGCACAATTGTCCAGAAGGATTTTGAGTAGTACTGTTGATGCATGTATTATGGAATAGGAATTAATCATTTATGTTGTCTTGGCTCCTACATGGCAGTTTCTGGAAAATTGCCTTTTTTTTTTCAGGATATTGCTTTACCAGAAAGCGATGAACACTAAAATGAAAGGAGTTTAGAAACAGTAAGTTACTGTGGGAAAGATCAGTCATAAGATTACTTATAAAAAATAAAACAGTTATTAAAATGCATCTGTCTTGCTTGAATATCTTAAAAAAAAAAATAATGGGGTGAGGTGATGTGGCTTAAAAAGTCATGAGTGTCTCCGTGAAGAGAAGGAGAAATGAGAGAAAAGCTAAGCAAAGAAAAATAATTATTGCTTCTAGATAAAATCTTTGATGATGACATGGTGATGATAAATTACTCAAATTTAGGTAAAGTTCATGGTGCTATGTGTTTTGCAAGCACATAAAATATGTTTCAGAGATTAATGTCTCAAAGGCAGACAATAGCTGGTTCCCAAGATCAATAGAGTGCGAATATGCCACAGAAGTTTAAAGAATCATGAGATATCTCGCCTCCCAAGCCATTTGAAAGTGCTGTTTCTAATACCCAAGTGCTTCTCCTATCATTTTATGGAAAAATGCATATTACTAAACACAGACTTGTCTTGGCACTGGATCATTTTATATTCTTGATTGTGGTGTTCTAGGAGGAAAACATTTAAGAGTGGTATATACGTATATATATACATATACATATATGATAAAGTTATTTAAATGATGACTGCTTGTCATGCAAGGATGAGAAAAAGCAATCAGTTATTTCTTATGGATGTTCAGATGAGACAGCCTGTAAATATTTCTGTATAGTGAGGTCAGGAAAGAGGTTGTCATCCATGGGCTTGATGTGAATAAGGTGAAGAATTGCTTGGCAGGACTGGTGCAATTATTTTCTTTTGGTAGGACATTGTTTTGTAACTAACTTGACAATCACATTCAAGTTCTCTTATTAAAGTCAATTATTTGTCTTTCCTTACTCTTGAGAAATTAATTCAATTTTTTCAAAAAGTAGTTGATGTTTGATGTATTTTTCAGCATGGAGTACAGTTGATTCAAATACAAAGTGAAGAGCCCTACATAAAATTAATTGTTTTCTAGTGCATTTAAGTCATAACATTTCTGACTATTGTATGACTCTTCACAGAGCTGCACAAGAACAGTTATATATGGTTTGAAGGCTTTGTGTCTTTAGTTATGTACTGGTCAAAATTGGACAATAATCAATAATTTGCTTCTACCAGCAATATCTGCTTATCCCTCAAAATAAAAGAAGCCTCCCTACATTGAGGACTGCTAAATGCCACAGACCAAATCAGCTGTTCTTCTGCGGTTCCTATGCCAACTCACTAAAAACATTAAGCAAAACATATAAAAAATAAAATGGTACTCTAATGTTAGAGATACCAAGATGTCAGTTGTCTTCTATCGTTAGGCTGCTTGTGTCTTAACAGCAACAGGCTTAACAGCTTAACAGGCTTCTATAATCATAATATCCTTAAAAGAAAACTTTTTAGGACATAAAATGATAAGATGCACAGTGGCATGATTCTGATCTTAGGATGGAAATACTCAACTACAGGAAATTCTGTTTAAAGATAAAAAACTTTCTGGTGTAGGGATGATCAAACACTAGAACAGGTTGCCCAGAGAGGCTGTAGAATCTATCCTCAGAGATACTGAAAACCTGAGTGAATACAGTCCTGAGCTCTAGAAGACCTTGTTTTGAGTGCAGGAGGTTGGCCTACAAGCCAACAGGTTCCTGCAAACCTCAGCCATTCTCTGATTCTGCGGAAAAGGCAAATGTTCCCAGCAACCAGATATTCTGTTCTACAAGTCACAGTGTTTGTAGTTTCTGTATGACCTCTGGTATAGGGTTCTATACCCATCTTACTTATCAGTGCTGTCTGAAAACCTGACTTTGTGTTGAAAATGCTGAATTCTTATATTCACTTTAGATTACTACTAACAGCTAAGCAATGGTTAAAAGATGATCACATTAAATACAGGCAGTCTTTTTAGTATCAGCTGGGTGGCAGATAACACCAGGAAAGAACATCCTCAAGGGATATTTTGGATAAAAAGTCAGTGCAAAGGCACAGTAGTATAATAAAGATATGCTGAACTTTAGTGTATTACAGTCTTTTTTCATGCCTTTCAGGTTCTCATGGAGAGAATAATAATGTAATAATGTAATAATGCATGGGTTTTATGTAATGTAATTAAAACCAGGTTCAGTTTTTGGTTTTGTCTTGCAGTATACCAAAAAAGATACAGAATGGCAGTACTAGGAAAACTGTTGTTTGCTTAAGAACATATGCTCAAATAGGATTCTCACTGGAAGTCTTCATGCAGGATCCAAGTGCTTTCTTTCCCAGTGCTCTTGGGGGCAGAGGGAAATACTCTACCTGATTCAGAAACCTTCTTCCACTGTGAGCTCAGGATGGAACAATCAGTATACATCTCAATGCTTAATGTGATAATATTCTATCATTTTGAAGCATGCCAGTCATAAGCAGCACAGCCTTCTCTTTCATTCTCTTTGTGTATCCACATTTTCTTACCTGTTTGTAACTAACCTGCCCGCTCTGCAGTATCATCTGCTGTTACCCTGTGTGGCATTCCTGATGGTTCACAGTAGCCAGCTGAGGCTCAGATATTGGAAAGAAATCTGGTCTGCATTATGCTGTCAGCAGGCAGTAGGGGCATAGGCTTTGGAAGGAACAGCCACAGTATTCCCTGTTTGTTTAGGATTTGTTTTTTTTCCCCATTGTGTTTTTTAAAAAGCCAGTTACTAAGATGGACAGGCAGAAATAATTCTGGGACATATTTGCAAACTCTTCTGGTTTAATCAAGCATGCAAGATAGACTGAGGGCAATACTGGCTCTGCTCCCAGTTCATACATATTCAGCTGATCTGTATAGCTGAAGAAATGTTTGGAAAAGCATTTTTAATCGTGCAGATATGGTTCTGTCCTGTCCATATTCATCCACAGTTCCTGTAGACCTAAAAAGTTGTGTTTTCTATCTGGTAACCATAAATTCCTTTGTGTATTCCTAACAGAAAGGCAGAATTGCTATAAGATGTATGTTTATGTTTGCTACCTAGCTGACCTTGACATTACAAATCAGTAAATCACAGGCAAGCATTCTCGCTTTTTCAGGATATAGATTCTCCTCCTTATAGCAATTCTATTTTAGTCCAGTGTAACCTACATAGGCATGTAAATACTGCACTTAACAACCCAGTACATCTTCCTGAAAAACACCTGGTACAGTCACTAATATCTGCTAATTCTGGTTTGTTCCCTCATCGCTTCTGCATGTAGGTAGATAAGGTCATCTTTTTTTCAGTATATTCCAGGGTTTTTTCTTTGTTTAAAAATATATTCTATTAGAACAAGTAAGGTAAAATTTGTCCTTTCCTGAGTATTAAAGGTGATAAAGTTTGTAATGAAGTTTTGGATTTAAGTTTCATCCTTTGCACTGAAATTTCCCTGGGAAAGCTCTGACTCCCATGCAGATGAATATCTGAGCGAGAAAAGTATTATTACCTGTAATACTTGCTCCTAGTTGTCTCAGTTAGTGACTATATCGTCTGCCTTGGAGCTTTGGAAGGGGTTTAGATTGCTGAGCCTGTGCCATCTAATGAGCTGAAGCTAAGGACCTCAGCAGGTGCAGAGGTGATGGTGCTCCCCAGGGGAAGGCAGTTGCACAGAAACTCTTTTCCAAAGACAGGTGCCACACTGTTCTGTAACAGCTGCTGTTTTCTAAGGGATCAGCCTCTACGCTCTGCACTATTGCATGTACATTGCATTGGCAGTTTATTTTTGCCTCTATTGCTGAATGACAGCTTCTAATTTTAATACTTGAGTGTTTAACGTGGAACATTTAAACTTGTGTCTGATGCTGTATATTAACGATAGCATATTAATGTGATTAACTAGGTGACTGGAGCAAAGCACTGTATCTTCTTTTGCTACTTGATCTGATTGTCATACCCTATTATTAATGAAAAAATAATAAAAATCTTCATTCAGTTTCCAGTAGAGAGGAAACTTTAGGTTTTTGCAATTTTCATCTGCCATGTGAAGAAATTAAAAAGATTTAGTTTCAGACTTGAAATAGTCTATTAGAAGGAAATCAAACAGCATGACTACCTTGCCTGATAAACATGCGTGCCTGTGAGGTTTTTTAATCTATTTTCCTCTTCCACCTCACCCTCCTTCATTTCTCTGAATGTCCAAATAAGCGTTCTTTTCTTGACACTCCTAATGATTTCTTCTTTTATTCTAGTAACTGATTGACCTTTTAAGCTGCATAGCATGATACTGCCTGCTTTTTAAGACTCAAGAATTGGTTAAAAATACCTAAGCTTAATAATGCGGAATGCTGTCTTTTCATGTTTCTCATTCTTACTGATTTGTTATAATAATCTGTCATATTCGAGAATCAGACTTGAAACTGATAGACCTTGTTTTCACACCTCTGTAAAGTTTAGCAGCACTGTGTAAAAAGTGCTCTTTCACTTACGTCTATGCCATAAATCTATATACTGAAAATGTAATTCGAAAGAGGCATCCTATTTTAGGCCAACAAAACAAAATATAGTCTTTAACCTAATACATATATCAGACCAGTTCTCATTTCCTTCCAAGCATGTTCCACAAAGCACTTACAATCATACAGAATCTAAAAGCATAGTGATGAAACATAAGTCTTTGATTTTATCTTTATTTTTTTCATATTGTGGATTTTCTAAGAGTGCTTTGATTCTTTGATTAATTTCCAAATGAGGAATAAGGGTCTTCATCACAATTAGCATACTTGAGAGTGTTGCGTTAAATGCTAACCTGAGGTTTGCCTTTTTGTATATTTTAAAAAACAAACCCCACAGAATTAGGTGCTAGAACTAGGCACAATTTCTGGAGTTTACTTTGCTGAAATTACAGGTTAACGTTGTCTGGATTTGCAAATTGATTTGAATTTGAGAAGTGTGGCATGTTTATAATGGAATTTGAAGCTGGAAATATAGCTGGGTTAGGTATTTGAAAGAAATATACTCAGTCTGTGTTCATACATTTCAAATAAACCTGAGACAAATCATGCATTTTCATTGAAATGTGAAGCTTTTACCTGCAACTTAAAATGAAGGCAGGTTCAGCCATATTTAATAAATTTCACTTTAAGTTTAAAGACACATTTGAGCTTAATAGAGCACTAAGGACATGGAGGTGTGGGAGAGAGTCCAGACAACAGCCTTGAAGATGGTCAGAGAGCTGGAGCACCTCTCCTGTAGACACAGGCTGAGAGAATTGGGCTTGTTCAGCCTGGAGAAGAGGCGGCTTCAGAGAGACCTTAGAGCAGCCTTTCAATACCTTAAAGGGGCCTACAGGAAAGATGGAGTGGGACTTTTTGCAAGGTCATGTAGTGATGAGGCAAGGCACAATATCCACAGGCTGAAAGAGGAGAGATTTAGATTAGATATTAGGAAAAAAAAGGAGACACATTGGAACAGGCTGTCCAGAGAAGCTGCCTCATCCTGGCAGTGTTCAAGACCAGGTTGGATGGGGCTCTGAGCAACCTGTTCTGGTGGAAGATGTCCCTGCATGTGGCATCAGGGTTGGAACTAGATGATCTTTAAGGTCCTTTCCAACCTAAACCATTCTATTATTCTAATTCAGGAAACAAAATTCAGCTGACATAAACTAAATATACTGAAATACCTGTATGGACACTCTTTGCACTGAAAGGTTGGGACTATATTCATTTGTACCAGGTGATAAACTGGTCCAACATATTGGAAAGTGCCTTCACAAAAACATATGTGAAAATGTAAACATCTGAACAAAGTTATGTTGTAAAATCTCACATATTTTCTCCATGACACAAGCTTGAAATGCTTTATTTCTATTTTTTTTTTTTCCATTTGTGGCTGAGTATATTAGAAGAAATATCTCCCCAAAGACACCATAGTACAAATTGAACTTCACAGCCTAAAATAGTGTCTTCAGATTCCGTTCTGGAAGGGCCCCAGCACATGAACTGCCTGAAGTCAGCCAGCTGTGCCAACACTTCCTAGTTGGACTGGAAAAGGCAAGCTATCAATGACATGCTGTGCTGTGGAGGATGTGTTAGTTGGACCTAGCAGCCAAAAGAGTTGAAGTTCCAATTCCTGAGCAGAGGATGACTGTTAAAAGTGGGTTGCAAATCTTGCCATGATCCTCATGCACAAATATAAAAAAATATGGGTTAAATAGCACCACATTGTGCACAGTCGGCATATGACAGCATGACCAGTGGTGCTAGAGTCTTACCAGGAACTATTTAAAAGCAATTCTTTATAAATCTGCGATTTTAGATCTTCATCTGCAGGCTGGCTGTAATGACATAGGGGAGTGTCAATAATTGATGAAAATTATCTGGCATTATATGCTGGGCCTGAGATATTCTGCATCCTCTGTTATATCCAAATAGAGCTTCCCTGCACTGGGAATCATTTCTGAAGATGTTTCTTTTCCTGACTCCCTCTAAACTGTATCATCATTCTCCTGGGACAGTAGTTGGACACTGAGAAAACCAAGAAGCCCTTGGGAAAAGTAGATCTCAGGCAGAGAGCTGGCAATCCACTGCAATGGTGTTCAGAGTAGGAGATGAGGCACAGCTTCAGTTACTTTAGCAGATGTATGCAATATATTTAACTTCATTTATTTTGAGAAACACATCTCTTAATGGGTTGTTTCTTTGTAGAGTCACTCAAGACCAAAAGACCAAAAATAAAATCACTTAATTAAGATTTAGATAACAATTTCTATTAGGGACCATTTGAAAATTGTAATTTAAGAATTAATAAATGACAAATAGGTGTTATAAACTTGTTACAGAAGCTTATGAGGAATGTGAGTAAATCTTTTTTATGGAGTCTTATAAATATTACTGATCAAGCTGGGCAGGTTTTGTGGTTGATTTCACACAGATTTTTGCCAAAGTCTTGTTGTTGTGTTTGAACATTACTTTTGAACATTACATCCTGTTAGTTCCAAAATGAAGCAAATGGCTTAAGCTAATAGCTAATAGAAGCTACTCCAAAAAGAGAAGAGTCCCTCACAGATTTCTATTATGAGTTAAATCCATGAAGAGCTGGAAAATATAAAAGTTTAGGCTGCTTTTGGCCAAGGAGCTTGGATGCAGCTCTGTCTTGGGGCCTGACTGACTTTTGAAATGTTGAGTCCTGCAAAGTGTCATCAAGGCTTAAGTGTTGATATTCCTTCTAGGTCCTCCTTTCAACACAGCAACAGCAACCATCCAGCAGTGGAGGTCAGAGCTTTGATAGATGGTGATCTAGAGTGCTCACTACCTCCCATGCTTGGCTACTTACGGCAC
>JBCJKH010071385.1:7252-28245 GCA_039877255.1 Loriculus beryllinus
CTGAAATACAGGATCTATAATTCAAGATAGACAGGAAAGCCTGTAAAAATATATTTTACTTATGCTAAAGGTATGGGTTACCTTTAGTTAAAAAAAAAAAGTTAATATTATAGTGATCAGAAAAAGTATAAATGTTAGCATTTCCTAACTCTGTAGCAATTTAATACAAGAACATATATATAAAGAATTATGCAAAATTATAAATGAACAGGTAGGATTGCTTTGATTTTCCAGAACTAGAATTTCTTTGCATTAGCAATTTTAACTGATTTAACCTGAGTTTTACCAGAGAATGACTGTGTTTTATTTAAAATTCTGTCTGAAGGAGGTTCTGGATTATATATAGTTGTCTGTATTTGGGTTCAGAACAAAACCTTCTCTTGTTTTTTCACTGAATCTTAAAGGTTAGTTAGTGTTAAAACTTTGGTACAGAGGCAGCAAGTCTAAGTGCTTTGTTGCCTGGTTGGTTGGACATTGTCTACAGAGGTTAGAGCTGTGGGTATGTGCACCTTCAGGTAAAGAATGGAAATAGTCCTAGATGTCTAAAAATAAAGTTGTTGTACAAAGGTGGGAATTCTTGTTTCAAAATCAAGGAGACACCGCTGTTGTTGAGAAGGTGGAATAGGAAAGGACATACAGTCTCACCTCCTGGAAAATATAAGGTGTAATGCTTTGGTACAGAGATTTTTTCCTTGGTTCGCTCACTTGTCCTCTGAGAGCAAAACCAGGTGGAGATTCTGGAAAGTTAGTTTCTTAAAACTTGCTCTGAGACCTTGAACCCAGATTTCACCTTCAATGCTGTTTCTTTTGCTGTAGAAGGCTATAATAGCTTAGCTGAGATCTGAGAGGCTAAGAATGCTTTTCCAGGTTTTGTTAAATAAATTGAGAAAAAGTAGTAACTTTTGGCTTCACAAGTTACCCATCAGCTACAGCAACTGAGCTTCAAATTTGCAATATCACAGACGAAAGCTGAGCCCTCCCTGCTTATCCCTTGCAAACTTGCATGTTCCTTCGCAATCACCTGATATGTTGAACTAACCTGGAAAATACAGCATAGCAGCAAAAAGCTATTATACTTTTTGTCTCTGGTTTGCCTTTGTCAATACTTGGGAGTAGTCATAACAGAAAAAAGATGAATTCCCTGTAAAGCAAAGTTGAGACATCACTGATAAGTTAAAATGCTCTCAAATTTAAGCCAGTTAATTATACATTACCTGCCTTTTTACAGTGTTCTTGAAGTTTTGGCTTGTTAGAGAAGAAATCTGCTTGATAGCAACGGCTGTGCTATCAGTGAATCTTAAGGAAGATGATTATCTTAGTTAATTTGAAAGCAGCCTGTGTGTCAGCAGTCTAGAGAAGAACCTCTGGTCCCACAGATCCTCACAAATTGTTCTCAAGTTTGATAGAATAGTTATTATTTCGGTTGGGTAGGAATTCTTTTTTTATTGGTTTATTCACTGTATAAATGAAAGAGTTTCCCTTAGAATTTCTGTGGGGAAAATAAGAGTTTGTGCAGTTATTTAAGGAATAAAGAGTTTCTATTCTGCCAAGTAATGCTAGACAGCTTATAAACAGTAGACTCTCTGGGAGCTGCTTCAAGCTTGTGGTATTAGTATTTGTTGTGTCTTCACTCATGTTTAGTGTGCTTTATGAAAGCCTGTAGTCTGATATACTAGCTTTTGTATGGAAAGCAAGCTCTTTATGCTCGTTAGATTGGTTTTGTGAGCTTTGCTTTTCTCCACTTAGAATCAACATGGTTGGGAAAGACCTTTAGGATCAAGTCCAACTATTCCCCAGCACTGCTAAGGCCACCTTTTGCCTTCATAATGGTCACCTCGCATAAACCAAGATGAATATATAAAGAATTGTAAAGTAGAGACTGCCATCCCTTGAAAAACAGAGCCATTAATTAACCAAAGAGGAAAAGCTATACTCCCCTTTAAGCCATTTGGGAATACAAGAGTGTAGCTCAAATATGAGGAACAGCTTACTAAAGCCAATGAGTGATTCTGAAAAATGCTTCAAAATACTTTGGAAGCTTTCATTACAATACTGTAAGCTTGCACTGGCATATTTAGGCATCTTTTCTTAATTCAAGTTTGCATAGTGTTCTTTAAGAGATAGAACTGTCACTTGAGCACCCTCAGCAGCATATTTGGCATTTACCTGGAGACTGAAGAGTAGGCTTCAATTCCACTGCATATATCCGCAGTAAGAACATGAGTTCAGTCCAATATGTCTAATTATATCGGTATAGATGAATGCAGTATCTGCTCTATTTCATATTCTGTGTTTTTCAAGAGAAGATTTATTCTTAGCTCTAATGTTTGAATGTCAGTGTCAAATGTCAGCTGGAGTGATAAATGTTAGTTTGAGTGCCTGTTGTTTGAATTTGTGTTCCTTCAGCCCATATAGATGAAACGAGCATTTCTCAGCCTGTTGAAACCGTGTAGGATTTTTTTCCGCCTTCCATAAATCATGTGAATTCAAGTAGAACATTAAGACTTTCAACTTGACTGTGTTTGCGTTTAAGCCGTTCTCTTGAAATGAGATCGAGATATTAAATGCAAATCACCTCTGTGCTCCCTTCTCGTATTGAATGCTTGCCCAAACTGAGAGTAACACGACATGAAAATCAGCTGTTCTATGAAGATCTAAAATGTGCTTAAGATCAGCTTTACTCACCAGTGTTTTCTCAACATATGTTCTATTGAAATATCCTCAGCTCAAGTCCATTTGCCATTATTTATATTGGCTTTTGACTGCTACGAAAAGAAAATTTAGGAATTTTGTCCCAAATTAATACACTGAAAAATATTTTTTCTTTAAATTTTTCAGGATTTGAATCCTGAAAAACTGCAAGCTTCCTGAAAACCTGTGTCTGTGTGATTTTAGGTTTTTTGTACTTTTAACAGAACAGGTGAACAATCACTGCAGTGATGTTTTAGAATGGCTTGGGTTTGAAAGGACCTAAAGACCAGCTGGTTTCAGACCCCTTGAGATAGGCAGAGACCTTCCATTAAAGCAGGTCACTCAAGGCCCTCTCCAGCCTGGCCTTTCTGCACAAGCTATTCACTACCAAATTCGAATGGCACTCTCATGTTTCTACATAATACTGTATTGCTTTGTATATTTTCTTGATGTGTTTCTTAAGACTACAGAGTAATGTCAGGGTAATAGGTAGCAGGTTATAATATTGCAGACTATTTGACTGTCCTTCAGAAAAGGTAGTTTCTGAGATGGGAACTGCCTGGAGTAGGTTTCATTGACTCAGAAATGGAACTGGTTTCCTCCTGTATAGTTAAATACATATTTTTAATGGCTATTACCCTCAAACTACTGAGGTCTTTTTTCTTGTCATTCACACTGATGTCAATCAGAATCCTGCTGAAACTGGACCATATAATAACAAATATATAGAAAGAAAAGAATAAATTTAATAGCAATTTCTAATTTTTGTTAAAAGACACAATGAAAAGTAGTATTAAAAGCTTTTAGTTCTGAAAAGTTGCAACATGTTTCCGATTGGGAATTGCTGTCTCTGGGACCAAACCCCATCACATGCTTGGTTCAGCCACACAGTCAGACCACTTGTGCCATTTCTGCCCCTTTAGCTGGCAGGAGGCTGTCATCATGGCAGCTGTCAAGGTGTTTAAAGAGCTAAATAAAAATTGGAATGGAGAAAAGTAAGGATTTAAAAATAATAATAACTAAACAAAAAATAAAGGCATGAGCTTCCTGACAGTGCATGGAGCAGCTGAAGCAAGAAATGTTCACCTGACTCTTCAGCTTATTGTTATTCTGGCTTCACTCTAATGCAGTTTCTTCCTATTCAATATCAGTTTATAAAACTGTGTGACATGTTCACTGACCCACAATAACCAAACAAATCCCAATGTACAGCTAGATGAATAAATTCCAGTTTTTAGTAGTATAAATATATGCTGATGTCTGTTCAGTGAATTCATAATGAATTAACCAATAAAAATATGTGAGTTACAAGAATAAAAGGATATAGGAACAATGTATTTTTGTAATACATAACTCAATATCTGGTAGCAATGATATATACCTTTTTTGATAGACACTACAGCACATTCTTTGGTCAACCTATTGTGTCTTCTTGATGCCAATGAAAGAAAAGCTTTTGTGATCATTTGCCACATTTAGAAAATCCTTTTTTATTTGGCTCCTTTTGTACATGGACTGGCACTGCAATGACTTCTACAGAGTCCTGTAAACTTTTCTGGAATGTCATTGTACATACAGAGAAGTGGAAACAGAGCAACATTTACTACCATTTGTGTATTGCTGGTGGATTGATTGTGGAATTCATTTCTACCTTAGTTTGTCAAAGCTACAATTCATTGACCAAAGAGCGTGTTATATGAGCCAAGGCTGCTGTAAATCACTGAAACTTTGCTGAAATGGAACAAAGCTGCTGTACATCAGGTGGAGATCTTCAGCTTTGTCTCATTGGATGAATTGAATGAAAAAGCTTGGTCATCTACGTTAGGGTTGATGAGTTTTGTGTTTCTGCTTGAGAATTATGTTATAGAGCAAGATGTTGAATGTGATCTGCAGTTCTGTACTGTGTAAGTGCTTAATCATTTCTGTTTATAGCTGCACTTGAACCTCCTCTATCTCTTACTCTCACACACAGAATTTAACGAATTTACATTTAAAATTTGCTAACATTTAATGTGCTGAAGCCTTCTGTTGGTGTTTCTCACTGTGAGAACAGGGACCGGCTTTCAAACAAGTAGAATTGAGTTAACCAAGGTCCATTTTAAATAACTCAAGTAGCGATCAAAAACTTTATCATTATATTTGCATTATTTGGGGAGTCTGAGATACTACAAACATCTGAGTAGAGACAGCAATAACCATGCATTAAGCTTGTTCTGAACATAACTTGTCAGAGAAAGGAAAAATCCTTCAAAGATAGGTTTTGATAGTTTTTTATCTTTTGGTCTTCCTAGTGCGTAAAGATATCATAAGAGCCTGGGAAATATATGGAAATCTAATTTACAAGATGAATTGTTTAGACTCAACCAATAATCCTCTTCAGTAGTGCTTCAAGCACAGAAATGCACATGCAAAAAAGATGGTATGAAAGGATGTCAAGATCTCTTTTAGCTAAATATGTCACCTACACTGATATATGAAGCTTCTCAGTAGATCCTATTATAAGGGTGGTTTGGTTTGTGTTTTTTAAGGTTCTTTAAAGTTCTTAAAGATTAGATAGATCTAATGGCAAATAGCCTTACTGCTGCGCAGTAGAAAAATGTTCTTTTCTCTGTTCTCTTTACTCACAAAGTGTAATAGCTCAGATTCCGATTTTAGCTAACAGTAAATCTGCAAAGGAGAAATGCAGAGGAAAAAAAATGAGGGTTTGTTAGGTTTCTCAGTTTGTTTTTCTTCTTGCTGTCATTACTCAGTCTCTTAATATGTATTTGAATGGGCCCTGAATGCAGATTAGTGCACACTTGTTGCAGTTGCTCTGGTAAATCTGACCTCGTCACACACTATTGCTATTTGTTTTCCCTAATTTAATGTTTCATATACAGGAATAGAAATCCATAAAACTGGTATCAATGTAGACTGGTGAGACTAAGTGAAACAAACATCTGTCAGGAATAGTTTAGGTACAGCTGATCCTGCCTTCTGACAGGATCATCATCTGTCAAATTTCCTTTTAGCTCATATTTCAATGACTCATAGTAATATTATATTAATATTGGTGTAGTGAACTGGGTGTTCTTGTGGTATCCAGTCTCGTGACAAAACTAATCAAATTTAGCCAGAATGTTCTCTACATTAAAAGAAACTTGTTTTGCCTACTACTAAACAAGGACATATGGAAGTGTTATTCCCCATCTGATAGGCAATCTATGGGTTAATAAAGAAAAGTTAGCATCCATCACCTTATCTGGACATATTCATGTGTACAGTTACTGCTTCTCAAAAGAACATGGCAAGGGCCTAAGAAGGGACTTAACAATGTTGTATTTTATTACTGTATGTGTCTTTGCATTTCCTATGTTCACCTCTTTTCCTGTTTAAGGATATTTCAGAAATCAGTTAATCTGAAGACAGGTGTTGGAAAACTGAATGATGATCTGTAATGTTATAGCTTCCCAATTAACACTGAGGAAAAAATTCTACTCCCATAACTCATTCATTCACTTATGGCTAATTATAAAGGTGATTTACTGAAGGATTTCTTACAGGAACAAGAAATCAAAGTGCCAAAACACCTGCTCAGCCCAACCTGGCATTTCACATGTCCAGTGTGATACTAAAATTGTTAGTATCAACACACTACAAAGGCTGGGAGTTCCTATAAAAAAAGCCTGCTGAAACATCTTCTTACTCCAATCCTGTCTTCCTATAACCAACCTCAGAAACACAGTAACTCTCCCACTGCCTAGTTAAACGTTCTTCAGATGTGTAACTCTTGCTGTGGTTTTGTAGGAAGGAGTAATCTTTTATTAAACAAGCAGCTCTGTAAACACTAGAAATTATGAATCCTGGTTTCTTAGAGATTTTCATTTTGTGGTCAAGTATCAGATCCAGCTGAAGCTTTTCCCACAGAATTTAGGATGTCTCTCGCCTACTCAGACGCCTCAATGCAGCCCCTCAGGTACTCACTGCTCAGTGAGCCATTAAGAGGCTGACAAGGCTTGTGTCCTCAAAACAGGTGCTTGTTTTCATTGAAATTTTAGGAATTTAATGTTCACTGAGATTTATCAATTACTTTGAATTAAATTGATCAAAAGCTTTAAAAAAATTATTAAAATTGACTTGTGGAAAGACTCTGCAGCTTTATCATGGACCCACTGGCCACAGACTTTGAACTACCAGTTTTAAAAGAGCCCAAAAGCACACTGATACTGCCATTAAATGTAATAGCAGAGACAGTGGACTAATACTCATCTCTGCATGCCAAGAGGCCCATAAATCAAAGCACAGTGAATTAAAGATCACTGTCTGCAGTTCCATTTAGAGTTTAATGTCAGTTTTGATTTCTTAGATATATGTTTGTTCCCATTTTACTTTTTAATGCTAAAAGTCGTATGAAGAGCTCTTGATATAAAGCCTCATTATTAAAAGAATTTGTGTGTGAGCTGCATTCATATGAAAATTACTTGGCTTTTTTTGAGGAGTCAAAGAAAAAGCCAGAAACAGCATTCTAATACACCAGAAATAATCTGGGGTTTGTTCAAATGGCTTTGGATATTTGAGCTAATGATGATCCTTTGAGAAGGTAATCAGCTTTCATGCATAGAACTGCAGATGTGTAAGAACTGGATAAAATGTAAGACTGAGTCAGAATGTAACAGGTTTTAATCAAATAAACCATATGATTGAGTTTATAACTCAGATGAAAATGTCAACATTTTTATTAGTGTTATAGCAAAACCAAAATTCTTTTAAAGAAAGACATCTTAAATTAGGAGAAAATATAATTTGATTATATGAATTCCAGCACACTGAAAAAAAAATTTTTTTTTTATGTATTCCCCTTTCAGAGCAGGAGAAATAACTAAATATAAATGCATTATTTTCTTACTTCATTGTCCTTTACTTACCTGTTAGAACAGATCAATGTGTAAGGTTTCTCAGTGCCATCTCTTTTGTCCGCATCTTTTTAACAGATATAAGAAAAATGATGAGGTAGTTCAAGCTAAAACTCTGCCAAGGATTATGTTTACAGCTGAAAAAGGTGAAAAGTGTATTCAAGTTCTCAGGTCTGTGGTTAGGTTACTGGTATAAATGCAGCTGCCGTTAAACAGCTCTTTGTAAGTCATCTTCCTGTTTCTGGTCATATTAAAAGTATGCCACTAAAAGCGGTAGGACAGAAAGGAAGGAGTAAGATAACTGCCTGATTAATTTTTTAGCATACAGAAACGGGAAAATACCTCCTATAGCCACATACTTTTTTTCTGTTAAGTACTCTAGGTGTTTTTTTCTTGGTATCAGACACTCACATCGTAAAATTAATCATCATAAATATGGCTTTTCCTACAGAAAATGGGCTATATTATCAGGAAAAAGGGCTACTAATGAATAAACTAAATGATGTTTCAAGCCAATATGAGCCCTTCATTCCAAGGTTAAAGCATACTGACAGGAGGAATAGAAAAGGGAACATCTCATTCTGTTGCCTTGTCTACACATTCTGGTTCTGGGCAGATGACATCATTTTGCATTACTGTTGAACCAGTACTAAATTATTGTAAAAACATTTTGTAGACTATTATTGCACAAAAATTGGATGCATATAAAATCAGTCTTCCCCTGAATGTGACTTCGTAAGCCTTTAAAATATTACTCCAAGTAAAAATCTCTTCACACACCCCTATGAAGGCAATCATAGTATTTTATAATGCTTTGTGTGTGAGCAAACGAACGAATAAGTCTTTATTTCTTAAAAAAATATATAAATAATAAATAAAAATGTGTATTCTACGTGCACTTTACCATGATAATGTCAGATTTCTTTGACACTAGCAATCTTCCTTCTTATGTAATACCTGCAGTTTTAACTCCAGTCTCTGTGAAGGTGTATCACATTTCTACCTTTGTAATGTCACCAGTTTCTACCTATGCCCCTATCCTTTCATCCCCATTAATTTCCTCATCTTGTCTTCAAAGCTTCCTTCCATGTTTCCTATCTCTGTTTCATTTCATGGCTGGACAAATGCATCATGAGCTATAGCTGAATAAATGATCATGCTTACCAGTACTTCCATCCTGTCGAGTAGATCAAATAAAGTAAAAGGCTGAATTTTCCCTCAGGGGGGACACTCATCCTGACACAGATTTGAACTTTCATGTAATTCAGGGGAAAACCAGCACATAGGTCACAAATCTTAACCTCGCCTCAAAGGCAGGGTCATGGATGAAGCACAAGCACTAAAGGTACATTTCCTCTTAATGGTAATAAATAATATTTACATAGACAGCAATGCAGGATAGCAGACTGACTAGTTCTGGATACTCAGATTTCAGGTTTTTCATGTGAACAAGTTGCTACTGTTGTATGCTTATGTAGAATTTAAAGGTGTCTCCAGCTTTGCTATCAGTCATTGTAGGAGTTGCAGTAGATGCTTATACAATTCTTCCTTTATCTGCACAACTTCAGCCCTAAAATTCCTACAATTATAGAATGGTTTGGGTTGGAAGGGACTTTAAAGGTCACCTAGTTCCAACCCCCTGCAGTAAGTAGGGGCATCTTCAACTAAATAAGGTTGCTCAGAGCCCCATCCAACTTGATCCTGAATGGTTCCAGGGATGAGGCATCTATCTCAGTGAAGCTATGCTGGCTGTCTTGAATCCTCTCACTGTCCTCCACGTACCTTAGCATAGTTTCTAGGAGCATCTGTTCCATGATCTTCCCAGGTACAGAGGTAAGGCTGCCAGGTTGGTAGTTCCTAGGGGCCATGGATGCAATGTTTCCCTTTCTTCAGTCACTAGGGACTTAACCTGGTGACTACAACTTTTCAAACACCATGCGTTGGCAATTCCATCAGCCAGTTAGCTCAGGAGTCTGGGATGCATCTCATGAGATCCCATAGACTTATGTATATTGATGTTCCTCTGGTGGTCACAAACCTGATCTTCTCTTACAGTGGGAGTGACTTTGCTCCCCCAGTCCCTGCCTTGTAGTCCACCCACTTGAGAGGTGTGGGAAGACTCAGTGAAGACTGAGGCAAAAAAGTCATTGACTACCTTAACCTTCTCCTTGCCTGTTGTTAACAGTTTGCCAGTCTTGTTCATAAGAGGTACATCTTCTTTGACCTTCCTTTTGTGGCTAACCTATCTGTAGAAGCCTTTCTTGTTATTCTTTGCATTCATTGTCACATTAAGCTCCATTTACATTGGTCAGCTAACTAAAATTGGTTCTATCTGACTCACAAGTTATGTTTCTTTAGGGATCAGTAATTAGTGATTTGTTTATACCTGGGGTGTCCGATATCACACTGTCTTAATATCTTCAGTGCTTCTGTTACTAGCATGAAATTTGTTGAGTTCTTACCACAATCGCCTGTTTATCTTCAACAACTGTCAAGATACAGCTTCCTGATAATATAACATTTAATTATCACAACCCAGTCAGGGATGCATCCATGTTCCAGGGTCACTGACTAGTTTGCCAAAAAAGTGGACTGTTATTAGATAGATAGATTGCTTTAGCAGCTACTTGCCATTAATCTATGTTAATTATAGCACTGCCGGAGGTATGTTGTCAAAATTGCTTTATGGGATCAACTTATACACACTGCAGTCTTGTAAATCTTGTTTCCATAGGACACTAAGTCTCCTCTTGCCCCTTGAGCATTTCAGTATACATTGTTCATAATTCATTATGAGTTTTAATAGCCATTGCCTTGATTGCAGATTGACCAGAAAGAATTAGTACACAAATACCCTGAATTACTTAATCATTTGTTGGTATACTGGAACAAACTCTTTTGGCTGGTTTCTGCATGCTTTGGGGCATAACTGTTACTGTTAGTTAAAGGTTCTGATGTCTGATATTTCAAAGGTGTTGTTATAGTCTATTGGTGTTCTGCTGTATTATTCTTTGTTTTTTCAGTATGAACAGACCAAGTATGGAAGAATGGTGTAAGAAAGCCTTTACCTATGGTCAAATTAAATAGAGGAGTAACCAGATCCTTCTAACAGAGGTGAAAGAGCACTGAGATGAGTCACTGGAGATGGGTCACTGAAGCACTGAGATGGGTCACTGGAGACCAAAAGGGTATCATGGCCCACCTCAATAGATGGGAAATAAAGAACAGACCCCCTACAGCTTTATAAGCTGCTTTCTTACAAGAGAAAGACTTGCTGCATTTCATCAGTGCAATTCTATATTGCTCAAGAGGTGTTAAAGCAAAGTAGGAATCTGGTTGTAACTACGTTCTTGAGACTAAGTTTTGCTGCTCTTCTCAGTTTACTGTAGCTGCTTGCTGTTTATTTCTTCAGCAATGGATGCACATGTATAGAGAGAAAATTGAGAATTTGCATTGATGAGTGAGCAAATCATTGAAGGGAGGGATCCCATCTGTCTGAAGTTGGGTGACCCACTGCACTTCCAGACTCCTTTGGGAGTGAACCTCGTGAGAAAAGTCTTTCTGCTGTTCTCATCTCCCTCCCTGCTGTGCAGCTGAGCAGCATACGGGTTCCCCACTACTACTGACTGTCAGTTCATTGTGCTTCAGTTGAATGGCACAGAAATACACCTTATGAAAACAAAGGACAACCATCTGTAATTCCTAAGAGAGTTTTCTGTCAAAGGAGAAAGCATTTCTATTGATTTCAGCTCTGGGAAGTAACATTCACGCCTGCTTTTCCAAAGTCCTTTAATTTCAAGCTAGAGATATGGTAGAACAGAGAAACCATAACAGATTTATGCCTAGACTTTTAATTGTGAGATTGGGTCTTCATGTGTGGTGACTGGAACAGCTCTGAGCCTGAAGAAGAAAACTTTTTGCTCCTAGCAAATATCTTTTTTTATTCATATTTAAAATCATTATTATTGTCTGCATTAAAGGATTGGACATAATAAAATACTCTTGTGTTCTTTACTGGCACCTCTGTAATTCAACATGAACCAATGTATTTTAGTTATGAACATAAGAAAGTAGAAGGGTTTTTCAAGGTGTTTCATTTTTGTTCTCACTTCTGTTCCATCCTATAGGCAGTAATTATGGAATGTCCCAGAAAATGGGAGAGATACAGACTGCATAAATAACACTTCCCTGAAATCATCCAAAGCTGGGATTTTTGCATCTTGACTTGAGCTTTCAGTACACATTAAGCCTCTAACATGTTTCTTTCAAAAATCTCAGTCTAAGACCCACTGAATTTATGCAAGTCACAGTTTGAACTTTACCAAAAGCAGAAATATCTTATAGCTCTTTTAAGTAGATCTGATATGGGGGAAGTCTGAGGAAGTTTGAGCAGAAAAGTCTTATTCCTGCAATAAGTATGAGTGGATATGCTGTTGACCTTTTGAGAATTAAAAAGTTTCACACCGGTTCAGTAGACATCATATAAGACATGAACTAAAGCATTCAATTGTTGTGCTTAAAATACTCTGTAGCTTTCTAATGTCCTGATGTTACTGCTACCTATTGTAAAAGCCTGAGCAGTTTATATTAAATATGTTCAGGGTTTAGTATTAAAATTCTTCAGAGCAAATGTCAAATTCAGTAAGTCAGATCATCAGTAATTTACAAAAGCAATGCCTTTCTTTTACTGCTGTGTATACAGTTAGACTTTTTAATACATGTGAATGTATGTACATGTGAATAACCTTTAAAAATGCATCTCTTATTAAGATAACAGTATGTGACTGTCTAATATAAATGAGGCGAAGTTTTCAGTGTTATCCAGTATGAGGTTCCCCCCATGCCATATGGAATAGGTACTGAGAAAGAGACCACAGTCTAATATTTTCATGGTAGTACAAATTGGCACTGCGGTGCGTGAAGAGGAAGAGCAATATGTACTCTCAGTGACATTTAGATTTTTGGCACTTGTTTGTGTATGTGCAAAAACATTCTGTCTAGTGATAAATAGAGTTTTGCTCATAATATAATGCTTGAGTGAATAGAGTGAGGATAAACAAGTTGAAGATCTTGGGTAACTTTGCTTCAATTCTGTGTTCTCCTTTAGAAAAACTCTTACTTGCAGCTCCATGAATATCACTGGGCTGTCTGCAGCAGTACCAATATTAATATATGTCCAAACTTTGAACCATTTGTAACAACATCCGAATAAATTACTAAGGAGATAGATAAATAATTACAAAGAGCTAAGAGATCACAGTTCAGCAAGTTATCACTCATCAGCTGAAACACAGTAACTGACTTGGCTTTAGTCCACTGTGAATGTTACAGAAGATTCTGACTGAAACCACCTTCAACTCAAGCAGAATAACTCAGAAAGTTTCAGTTTCTTAAACATCTGGTGTAGACGAGTATGTTTTATGGTGTCTTGGGTTTGTTTATGTTATTCTATATTTCCCTAAAAACTAGAATAACTTGCTGTAAATTTTCTACTTCCTAATATTTCCATCTGTTAATTGCAGTGGAAAAATAAATGACAGAAATAGGAAATACATATAACAAAAGCAAAAAGATAAACATATTCATAGAATCATAGAATATGTATTTACAATAGAATAGAAAATATAGTTGCTAAATAGACACAAACCCAAGATATTAATGGATTCCATTCTTTACCTTAGAATGGGTAAATGGAGAAATTGAATAGGGCTTTTTGTGTATTATTTTTTCTAAGGAATTTATGATGATTGAGGGAATAGAATATACACATTAGCTGTAATATTCTGCAAGCCTTTGTGTTGATATTGCTCCTTTGCTAGAGCATATACTGCTCCTTCCTCCTCCCCCTTTCCCCCTTTTGTTTACATTTTTGCTCTAAACAATAGGTTTCTTGTATGGACCTTTTCATCTACGTTTAATTCAGAGCAGCCACATTAAATATTTGAATTTAAGTCTGAACGAGAGGACAATACATTTTTTTACTCATAGTTATCTTTAATAATGCAAAAAGCTTGAGTCAGAATTGGAAACATGCCTAGTTTAAAAAAACATCAAAAGGTAGCTACACCTTTTGAGTAAATTGGCATGAAAGATCTTTGAGTGCTGTTATAAATTGGGGTGCAACTTCATGGTGGAAATAAAGGTTTCCTGTTGTAAGTAGTATGTGGCAAAAAGCAATGCATTGAAAAAATCCTAATCCATGCTTCATTTGCTACCTAGCAAAAAACTAGTGTAGGCATTGTATATCCATACAGTACTTACATGTCCAGCTGCCAGATAAATATATCTTTAGGTAAATCCTGTCGTTAGTATGTCCTTACTACAATGGTAGTCAAAATTTGCGTTAGACACAAAGCCCTTCACCACCTCCATCTTCTGTACAGCAGAAAACTGCTTGAGGCTGAAATACAACCAAATACATGCAAATACATTTTATTGAGACTGATCCTGCATATGTTTTGAATAATTGAAACTGATGGAATTATTTGCATGGTTTAAGATAGATACATAGCAAGGTGCAGAATTGCATCTTTGGCTTTCAGTGCCAGTTATAGGAAATCAATCTGAAGGAGTTGGTGCACAGTTTTTCATCTCCCCATTTCTAGTATTGGTTCAGCAGCTTTGTGACTGCAGAAAAATACAGCATTACTGAAGCTGGAGTATTTATTTTCTTGCTCTGTCCTCTTTCAGGACAGGTTTAAGGTGTTTAGCAATTGTTTTGATTGTATAAGAGTAGCTTAGCAGACCTGAAATTCTAGACAATAATGTTTATCTACATAGCATTTTCAGTGTTATTAATTTCTCCATGCATTTCAAGGATGATTCACAGTTCATTGATTTTGGTATTTAAAATGTTTTCATTCATATAAATGCTCTTCAGTCAGCTCTCATTGATCTTCATACAAACTTAAGTTCTGTGTGCTCAAGGAACTTGGTAAACGGAAGAAAGAAAAGTTAATTACGTGGTCGCTTCCACAGCCTCTTTACGGAACTTCCTCTTCAACGCTTTGGTAGAGGCAGAGCACTTGAAGCATAAAGGTAAAGGCTGTCAAATCAAAGTCTGAGCAAATTGGCAGCTACAGTAGCATACAGCCTTTTTATTTTCCTTTCCAAGCTATCTGCTTCATCCAGCTCCAGAGAGGCATATGAAATAAATTCCCAACCTTGAAGAGTGTGGGTTCCTGCAAAGCACATTGTATTAAATATGCATATGCAAAATAGGTGACTATTCTATGATTCTATAATGCACAATTAAAACATCTGCTATGTCAATAATACCTTTGTCAACAATAACCAGGGCCAACTAGAATCTAAGTTTAAATAATAAACTCATCTAGAGGATGAGATAGTCAAGCAAAGACCTGAAACAGTCTCTGGAAGTGCTTTTTTCTTTTTATCCATTATCCAAAGAGATTAGTTTGGCACCTAACCAAAATGTCTCAGCTAAGTGGGGTGGAGCTGGGTCTAAGCTTTTTAGGCCATATTTTTAGGTAGGAAAGATATCTGAAGTTGTTGAATTTACAGTAGGCTAAATTTATAGTAGGATAAAGTTGAATTATCTCACAGTTTCTATCAACTAAGAGGATTGTTAAGCCAAGAGTCTTAATTGATGTTTACTTTATTGTGTATTAGATAACGATGTCAATCAAAATAATTAAATAGTGTTGTATCTGGTGACTGAATGCACTTAAAACTTGGATTGTTTCACGGATCCATGCTTGTATGATGGCACTGAAATGTGGGCATTAAAACATGTCTTGCCATGCTTTAAAAATACATTTTGGGTAAAGTCATACTATTTCGGATTTGTATTGCTAAATTCAATTTTATCCAGATTACGTCTACCTTTGTAGAATTTTCTCGTGACTATGGTTATTTGACATAATCAGATCTTCCCATGGCACAGGCTGGCATACCCTGCTGAATTGTGAAAGCAGTTTTGCTTTCTGACTGCTGATGATACAGGGCTATATTTATGCAAGACTTGAAATATATCACAGCACCTGTTTAGATTTGAATTATACATAATATGTATCTTAGTTTTTAAACAGGCAACTGTAATGCTCTTGTGATGCATATTTAATGTAGCCATAGATTACATTAGTACTCTTTCTCTATTGATAGTAACATCCAAAACAATGTTCTGAACTCTGAATTATTGTACAAGAGGAGAAAAAGTTTCCTGTGGTTATGTCTGTATCCTTCCTTGAAAAACCAGAAAACTTTACAATATCCAGATATTATCTCATCAGATTCTATTCAAAGAGTAATTAACAGAGGCACAGAAGTAAATTTCACTGATTTTTTTTTTTTCTTCCAAGAGAACTTGCAGACCTGCTTAATAGTTTGATTGCCATTTCATGACACCCGGCCCCTTCCAGCCACATAATCTCGCTTCTGTCTGAGAAAGAGTAAGATATATAGTGCATCTGAAGCCTTAGGAAAGATTTTCATCATGATAATCACAAAATGAAAGGGCAATCTGAAAAACCACTTATTTCAAATAGAGGAAGATGGCTTTTGCTGAACTTATTACCATTTGCTAGTGTTTAAGTTCTGTAATTTCCACTCATGTTAATGCATTCTAATTATTATCCTGCTTAGCTTTTGTTTCTTGTGAAGATTAAAGTGGGCTGTTTGATGTGTGCAAAGAAATTACTAGAGAAAATGGTAAATTAATTGGAAGATGTCAGCTTGGGAGAGTGTTTTTGACATGAGTGCTGTAAGGCTGTTAACAAACAGACTAACTCGTCTGTGTCACCATGAAATGAAAATAAAAATCACAACATTATGATAAAACCTTGACTAGGAAATGCCTGCAAGACTCTTTGAAGCCTTAGGTTCTTTTCTTCCCTGGGCTTTGGCACTGTGATACATGCAAACCACGTTCTACATAACTCTGAAGTGAAATAGGTTCTGTGCAGAACAGATGGACCAGGGCTAATGTGGCGATGTGCACTGGAGACGAGAACAGATTAATACCACAAGAGGAGACTGGAGGAAAATTAGAAAGATGGGGGTATTTGAACTAATTCATGAATCATTTCCAACTGATAGTTATGCCTTCAGGCACAGTGAATAATATCAAGGAAGCATATTTAAAATTGTATAAATTTGTTTTAATGTAGATTAGGATCAAGAGCCACACTTTTGGTTGATTAAAAAAAATATCTTGTATTCCTCCATCCCAGAATGTACCTTTATGATTTAAATATCCCCAATGAGCTTAATTATGTGCACTGTGACATGAGTTACAGTTTGGAAAACCCATGACAGTTCATGGACTTGACACAAAGCTTTTGGGAATGGATGTTTTACAAGCAGCACTGTATGAGCTGGGAGAACCGTCTCTGCCACTTGCATCCAAGCCACAGCAATGCAGCTCTGCAGTGTCTGGAGGTCTCATTGCTAGATGTCATTCAGGTGTCTTTCTAAGTCTCCCTTGTCTTATCTTATCCAAGCAGCCTCCAGTCTTGTGAGATTCAGACTTCCCAAAGCTGTGCCAGAGCTAGCACATGTGGATACCTACATCTTTGAGTGAGATATTCAGGGATATGTCACAGAATGAGGCTTTCAAAAGAGACATTTCACATGACCAAGTTACGATAGTCTTGCTAATGGCCATTTTAATCTGCAGTAGATAATCACGTAAAAATAAAGAGGTTCACCTGAGAATTAAAATTATTTTAACATGCATAAAACTGCCAGAATCTGAAACAATGAAGATATTTGAGAAATATGGAACTTCCCAGTAGCAGTGAAGGTATCAGAGTTTTGTTTATCAGTGAAAAAGCACAATTCCAGGTGTTAAGGCATCAAAGATTCTTCATTTTGCAAAGCTTAGAATGTATGGATAAGCCTGATTACTAGTATCAATAACAGACATGATTCATAAAAGGAAAAAGAAACTGAGAAAAGGAAATGTATAGATGATTGTCTGGATGTGCTACATCCTCTACATGACTTCTCAGGAGATTTTCAATCTATAAAGGACGATGTGAAACACTTGATAGGGATGATTTTGAGAAAAATCAAATTAATATGGCTACTAAGGTTTCTGCTCACCAGCATAGAAGATATGGTATCATTCCTCTTGTATACAATTCTTTCATTTTAGGCAGGGCTCAAGAAGAAGAGAGAAAGGAATAAAATGGGCCACTTGCCTAAAACTTGATTCCCATTCTGCTGATTTCATTGCAGGTTGCAAATTTGGCCTGTTCGATCTCGAATAATGAAGAAGGCGTGAAGTTAGTCCGTATGGCAGCAACGCAGATTGATAGTCTGTGCCCACAGGTAAGTAAGATTCCTGCTAAAAAGTACTCAACTCTTTTGGCATTAGAAATATTAATTAGCTGAGACAGGTAAAACAGCCTAGATGAAGATTCTAGCCTTAACATTACACTGTTGCCTGCTTTTCATGACCTGTGAAAAATACATTCATATCCCGAGACTTGGGTGTAATGCTGTGGTCTCAACAGTCTATTTGTTCTTTCCCTTGTGTAACAAATGGTTTTGAACAACAGGTAATAAATGCTGCGCTCACGTTGGCCGCCAGACCCCAGAGCAAGGTAGCGCAGGACAACATGGATGTCTTTAAAGATCAGTGGGAGAAACAAGTGCGAGTTCTCACTGAAGCTGTTGACGACATCACTTCGGTGGATGATTTCCTCTCTGTTTCAGGTACTGGGAGCAAGGGACTCTTCTAAAAATACACTTCTAAATTAAAGTAACGGGTTATAGCAGAGAAAACCTGTAATTACTAAAGCATCTTTATTCCATTAGTCCGAACCTACTGGAATGCTGATCTTCTACAGTCAGTAGGAGCAACCAAGTCGTGCTAATTAATCCCTGGTTGGCTTTTCATCTCCAAGAGAATAATATCCTATTTGTGCTTCTATTTCTAGATAGGTTTTGTTTTAACACAGGCACAAATTAGGATTTTGGCTACCTTTTGAAAATGTATTTGAGACCTGTGTCAGGCTGACAGTTTTGCCCAAACTGTTATTAGAGTCCTCATGCAGTTGTAGTCAAGAGGAGGAAAGACAAACTTTCTTTACTTTGTTTTGTAGGTTTGGTCAGGTGAGCTGTGCCTAAACACTGGGGCAGATATATCATAACTCCAATTATCCATACCAGGTTACCAGGCCCTGAAGAGAGGTAGGAAAAAGGGAGATGCTACATGTGAGCAACAGAATGTAACTCCCACGGGTTGACATAAGAATAGTCCAGTAACTAAGGTATAACACAAATCACTGCTGCTACCACCAATAATAATAATGATAAGGGAAATAACAAGGGAAGAGAATACAGCACCTCACCACCTGCCGACCAATACCCAGCCTGACCCCGGCAGTGATTTAGCCCTTCGGGGTAACTGCCCCCAGTTTATATAGTGGGTATGATGTGCTGTGGCATGGAATGCCTCTGGTTAGTTTGGGTCAGGTGTCCTGTCTCTGCTTCCTCTCAGCTTCCCTTCCTCCCTGGCAGAGAATGAGACTCAGAAAGCCCTTGGTCAGACTAAATATTACTTAGCAACAGCTAAAAAACATTGGTGTTATCAGTGCTGTTTCCAGACTGAAAGTCAAAAACAAAGCACTGCACCAGCTACTAAGAAGGAGAAAAAGTTACTGCTATTGCTGAACCCAGGACATTCTGGTATGCTAGGCAACACATTCCAAATAGGGAACATGCATACAATCGCTAGTCCTATAAACTGATTTTTGCCATGGCCTAGGTAGCATCTTAATAAGGCAATAGAGAAGGGTAAAGAAAGAAAGGCAACATCATTAAAGGATACATTTATATAAGAAAACAAATGCAGTGCATCACACTGTATGCGAAATATTGATGAAATACTAGAACAGTTGCTGTTCAAACACAGTGGTCCAGGTATTCAAGGTGTTTAAAACACAAAAATGCTCTCAAGACCTTGTTCTAATGGTGGTAGAATATCAGACCTGGGCAGGCAGCTGAGATCCAGGACTGAGAGGCATACAGAGCATTGTTGTCAAAGTGTATGAATACAGATCTAAATTTAGTATCTTACTCCATGAAATGTTTGCTTTAAAAAACATCTTGTTTCCCAGTGTAACGAGGCCAATGTGATGGACAGTGCAATCTGGTGGGTATATCCCAGTAAATGAGCAAACCCTTATAAAAATGCATTGCTGCAAAGAGACTATAAACAGGGAAAATCCTTCTCTTGACTACACCAGAATTCTCCAGAACTTTGCACTCTGTCCTTGCTCTGATCTTGTCAGAGCTGCTCTGTCATGGCTCGAGGATCACAACTGGAGGACAGGGTACAGCCTGCAGTCCTGTGATGCATGCAGGCCCAGAAGCTACTTGGTACAATCATCCATCCACTGCAATAATGTGAAGTAGGAAGTGGAAAGTATTCTATCCTGATAGGAAAACTTTGTTAGGTACGAATAATTACTTACACTGAAATTAGGCCAGAAAACTTAGCCTAATTGCATTTGCCATGAAGTGTATGGTGTTTAAATACCTGACTATTTAAAATGTCTTCCTATTTGTGCTGACCAGTGCTAGTTAGAAATTCAATTTTACATTTTTACTGATTCCTGTATTATTATTGTTGTCAGGGTATCTTTCATTTGCATTTGTGCTGGGATCCACAGAGGGCAATCGGTCTTAACTGCTATTTGCATTTCCCCAGAGGACCAATTTTTTCCCTGCTGACCACAAGAGGAGTATAAGGGGCCACCCATCCACCCTCTGTGCCTTTAGAAGTACTAAAATACCTGCAGGCCATCAGAGAAAGGCCTGTTTGTAAAACAGACTAACTAGGTCTCTTACTTTGAATCAAGCTGAGTTCTTAACAAACTTGATTCATGCATTCATGTCTATGAAACTTGATTCATACATTCATGGCTGAATATAGGGCAGAGCTTATATTCGGTCAATAGCTTTTGATTAAAATGAAGTAATATTACAAGAGAAAAGAACTGAAAGATAACATTTTGTAATGTTAAAGGGACATAGCAGACACTATAGAAATGTTGGCATAGTCCGGTAATATAATTTTCTATATGCAGAGTAATTACGTAAGTAGATTTTACACCTACTGAGAGATGTGAATGTACCTATGTGGAATTGTAGTTGCCTGTAATTTTGTTCATGTCCTTTGGTTTTCTGGAACCTTGCAGACATTACACTGATAATATGCCCCATTAGACCCATATCATATTCTGCACTGAACTAAATCATACTCATTGCATTTATATAGAATAATCAGGATATAATATTTTTGTCTAAACAAATAAATAAAAAATGCATACCCAGCACATAGATTTGATGAATGGGACCCTAAAGAGCTACGCTACTGACTGTAACTCAATTGTTTTCTTTGTTTTCCATGTTAAGTTTTTCAAAAAGGCATACTAAAAG
>JBCJKH010071387.1:3402-30856 GCA_039877255.1 Loriculus beryllinus
TTTGCAAGACTAATTAACTACCCCTTGCATGCATTTGAGGAACACTGTGATTTCTGTTGCTACCCATAAGGTTCCCAGCCCTAACACTAAACACTTGCTGGTTTTTAAGTGTCACATAAAGACATTAGAGTGTGGAGATAGTTTGGTGCATTATTTATCAGTAGATTTACATTCTTCCCACTCAAGCAAGCACTTATTTCAATAGGGTCAGGCAAAGTATAGATTCCTGCTCTATCTACCATGACCTGCAGTATGTTCTTACTTTACAGAGTATCACTGGTTAAATTAAAATAATTTCTAAGGCTTTCTGATTTTAAAGCTTCTTTTCCTGTTGTTGTTTCGCACTGCTCTTAATTTTTATTTATGATTTTAGAGTACTCTGACAGGTTGCAGCATAAGTTTTAACTGAATTGACTGCACTAAATATACTGAATGAGCGTCCTTTAACAATGCATCAAAAATTGCTTAAGCAATAAAATTTTATAAATGCACTAAGGTAATATATTCAGACACCTTATATTTATGAGTCTTGTCTGAACATAATAAGCTATCACGAGATTTTAAATTAAAACTACAAAAAAAAGAAAAAAGAAATTTCTTATCAGTACATCATGACTGACATAACATTGAAAACTGATTTCTGGGAATAAATTATTCCTATAGTTAGAATGAAAGCTAACAAGAGCCTATGTTTTGCTTGTGAGCAGTTTGCTGCCACAGAGTATTAATTTTGAAGTAACCACACAGTTGCTTTAGTTTAGACTCACTGATATTGACTCCAGATGACTATCATTCCAACAAGGATTCCTGAGCTATTAGCAGTTTAGACAGCCACATTCTCTAGCTGCTTCTCATTACCTGTGCATCAGCACCAGGAAGACAAGTCTCCCCTGAGTTTTTATGGGCCCCCTGACACAGCTCCACCTTATACCCTTCTCCCTCTGAACTTACACATCCATAAGCATCATTATGTTCAGCAGTACACATGTACGTGTGCTAGGCTAGGAAGGAATCCTCACCTAGCTACTTTTAGGGATCCTTACTTTACAGAGAAAATTGTCAAAGGCATCAAATTCTCCTTTCAGGAGTCAGTCTGACTAACTCCGTAATGGGCTGATGCATAGGATTCAAATTCCTCCTGTCTTTCACATCACTGCAAGGGACACGGTCCAGTAGTAATTATGCTATTTTAAGCACACATTAGTATCACTTGGAATCATAACTACCAAAAATTATTCTATTAGCAAGTATGGACACAATTCAAATCTCTCACAGCCTTTTGTAATTTCACAAACTAAAGTAGCTCTCACTAACAGCAACATCTACATAGGAAATCACAATTTGTTAGAAACCTAATCAATGCTTACCATTAAATTTTTAAATTTTCTGTTTTCTGCAATGTGGAAAAAGCCATCTCTTGTTAAAATCTTGATGTGTTTCACTTCATTATTGTACCTGTGGGCAACGAATAACTTATGAATATAAATGTGGTTTTAATCAAATGCAATCAATAATTACCTAAGGGCATGCCCCAGTAACACCACACAGATAAATTCTTTAGACAAAATGTATATCTGTGCCAAAGCAAAGTTGACATCTAATTAACCAAATATATTTATTAAAGAAAAACTGAAGGGGCAATCAGCATTCAGGAAAAAAGTCACAACTAACTTCATTCTATTTAGGAATTCCCATATATTTCTAACTTTTATATTCATGGTGAGAAATCACATAAAAGCCAACAGGACCCTCACAATAATTTGTACACACAGGATTTATGAACCCAGATTTTACTGTAATGTCTGAGATGCAAAGGGCTTTCACAAATTCTCACTGAAGACAATGAAACATTTTTAGTCACTTCATAAAACAGACCACATTACACTCCAAATACTTGCCTACTCTTACCAAATATAGTAGATCATTATTTTTGTAGACCATTTTGCTACACTAGCATTATAAAACCACTGCTACCTTCCTACTGTAAATCCTGGGTATTTTCCTCAGCAACTTCAGTTTTCTCTTATTAACCGTTAATCCTGTGAATGATTATACAAATTGAAACAGGGTTTTATTTTCCTTACTTATTTCAAATATTATCTAGACATAAATGTGAACAAGAAAACTTGCCGCAGGAAATCTTGTTCCACTTACTTAATGCTAATTGCATATTCTCCTGATTCCTTGGTCCTGTGCCGTACCAGGTAAGTGCTATTTACTCTGTTAATAAGTTCACTTTCTGCTTGCAATCTTTCCATTGCTCCTGCAAACCTGTAACAGAGAATAACAAAAAGGGCCTATAATTTTTTTTAATCTATAAGGAAAGGTCTATCACCTAGGTGATGCAAAGTCCCGGTATACTGCATATGATGGGGACCTAGAAATACATCAGCTGCAACTGAACACCGCTTCCAGATCTTTGACTGAAGAATAAAATGTAAAGACAAACCTGCAGGGCAGGGGATGGTGGGGTAGAATCCTTAATTAGAAAAGTACTTGTGCACAGGTTGAACTCAGTGCCTGGTGAAGAAAGTACTTGAGCCTGACCATTAGCTGAATGACTACTACCTTGAATAGCTCATAAAGCCAAACGTTCCTCTGAATTATGTGTTGCAAGTGAAACAATAAACACTGGTCTAGAACCTCTGAACCTCCCTCAGATCTAGTGGGATTTATCTCAACAGAGTGGAGAATCTGCCTCTGGCAATTTATTAGGTCAAAAAAAAAAAAACCATGCAAAAATTTGGTATTCATACAAACACACTATTTTATTTGGTTTCATAATTATTCATAACCTCTAAAGGGCAGTGGGTAGACTGACCATCAAGAAACAACAAAAAAAAAGTCAATATACACAAGTTTGGGAAAACTGATACTAAGAGTTGAAAAGCAAGACAAGTCAGTCAGTAATTCTGCAACCTGATATGTGCCCTTGCTCTGCTTTGCTGGCTTGGTAGGACTTGATGAGACATTGTCAGCACGTTTACTTGCAAAACTAGAGAATAAACTGCTAATTGAGGGAAGTGACCTGGTTTCCAAGGAAATTATGCTTATTTCACAATTTTACAATGTACTCCAAAGGCAGTCAATATCCCAGATGATTACTGGGATAAAAGTTCACACTAAGACTACGAATTACAAGAGAGCTTTAATCAAAAAATAGTTATTTTTTTAAACACACCAGGAAACATGCATTTTGAAGCTTATCACGAAATACATATTTTTTTTACAGCATAGCAAATTCCATCCTAAAGTCACTTTTTGGTAAAGCCTTACAAATTCTTAAAAGATAAAGACTGATCCAAACTACATGCTTTCTTTTTTAAAAAAAACCTAAGTAGAACAGACTTAATTTAAAAATACCAATTTTACATATTAAACATTCTATCTGGCTTGCTATTGAAAAAAAAATCTGTAACTTTTTAATTCCAATTCTGGCTTCACTTTTGGCAAACTAAAGGAAATCATAAATCATACCTAAATGACAAAGCATAAAAAAAAGTGAAAGCAGGTGATGTTTATTCTGTTCTCAGCATCACCAACCATGTCTGTTCAAGAAGTGAGCTGAAATCTGGTAAAGAGTTCACACACTACTTAAGCCCCAGACCAACAGTGGCAGTAGTTTTGTTACACTCTTCTCCTTTACCTCCGTATTTGTATGCCCCACCCCATTGAAAAAAAGGAATGCAGAATTATTTACTAGACAAGATGTATTTAACATTATTCCTTCTCTTTAGTCACTTAACATCTAAGATCTACTTGCACACTTCATATTATACTCCTTTTATTCTGTTTCAGACCTCTGGGGCTTAGGCTGCACATCTACAGACTTGTAAACAAAATGTCATAATCTTTAACTACTTTATTACATCAGAAATGCTTTTAAGCAATTCATGGTGCTGCCTTTATAAGCCTAAAAAAATTAAACCAATACCAATTAAACTGTAATAAATACAATTGTCTTTCTGCAACTGCTTCTTTCAAACAGATTCTTCTAAGACTAGACAGGGACTCACCACAGTTGTGAAGAGTAGTCTACTGGTTTAGGAACCTAAAACATAAAATATAGAGACAATGAAGATCAAGTTTTTTTTTCTAATGAACACAGATTAAATAGCATTGATTTAATGGTCAATATCCAGATGAAACAAGCTAAAAGAAACAGATGATCTAATTAGTCTGCAAGTCTTTTTTCTTCTGAAGGAAGTCATAATAAAGGATAAATATTCCATACTTTCGGAAAGCAGTGCAAACTATTTTACCTCTTTTCTGCTGTGACAGGTTGGGGTTTTTTTACTTAATAGAACTGTTAGAAGTTTTTCTGACTGGTTTATATTCAAAAAATACATCAGTGGTGTTAGCTGGGCACCTCCACTACTAAAGGCACGATCTGGAAAAAGTTAACATATTATGAATATACTAAGAGAGAATTCCTATGAGAAATGTTTCAGTGAAGCAATCAAATGAGATGTTTCAAGGCCAGCTACGTACTTACATTACATGCTGCGAGATATTTCAATAAAACATTTCATCTACAGAGGAATTGCACCTTTAATCATTTATACTATCTCCCATAGGACTAATTAGGTAACATGCATTCTATCAGCAGCAGGGGAAGAAAGAATTGTGAAAAAGAAAAAAACACCTCCCCCCCCCCCCCCAAAAAAATACCAAAAAAAGAAAACCACCTTAGTTTTTCAAGCGGTCCTACTATGTTGGAAAGGATATAAAAATTCAAAGATGTTTTAAGTCAATCTTCCAGAGCACTTAAACAATAGATGAGTAGCCCTTTCCACTAATTTTTAATAGACAAATATCCACAGATAGATATCAAATGTTGTTTCATTTTCTTGGCTCATACTGTGCTATGTATCCAGTTCCTCTATAGAAATGAGAAGGCTGAAGGAAAGCTAGAAGAAGCAGATATTACTCAACTGACGGAGAAAATGTCTGCTGACGTTCACTACTTGTTGCAAAGAGGAAAAAATTGTTAATAGGTACATCTGTGATAAGACTGGAATATAGATATTCTGAAGCTCAGCAGTTTTTCATTCAATATTCATTCCTAAAGTCTTTTGATGTATGTATTTTATGCTGTTTCTGGGCATTTTTATATCAGCCGGTTGTAAAGACTGTTAGACTTAATAGTAACAGTAAGAGTTATAGTATGTTTAAAACCTGATTGATGTTTCAGTATCTTTAACTGCATCATTTATCATAATAAGATGTTTAGATTTCATCCTTCCATGTTAGCAGCTTCAATTTATCTTTTTGTTCTGATCATAATACTAGTTGGAAATATTTCATGAATAGTATCTTTTCTTTCTGTAAAACTGTATTATTTTCAGTAGTCCTCTAAATAGTATATTTTAATTTTTGCAGAAAGCTTTATCACTAGAAAGCAGTCTTCACAACACCCTAGTAGTATTTTTCCTAGCTTTGGATATCCTGCTTCCTCTACTGTTAAGTATAGTGGTGGATCCCAAAATGTTGCGACTGTTGCTGTCAATGATACTACAAAATGACTGACTGGGTGGCTCCAAGAACCTAACAGAAAGACATAGAAGCTACTGTCTGTGTCCAGGAGAGTGACACCATGGTACAGGAAATCCACAAATTCTTCAATAAACAAGGGATGAAGAGAGAACAGTTAAGTTCACATGACATTTTTATCTTTATTCTAGACCTCTTTTCATACCCAAACATACAAATACTCTGTGCAGCCCTCTTCAAAATTCTGAAATGACTAAAGATGTCTCAAGATACACTGATTAATTTCGTGTTTAGGATCACATGTATATTTGTTTTAGAAACAAAGGCACAATATAAGACTTAAACACATATAAAAATGCAGCCACTAACAGCCTATTCCGCCTACTCAAACAACATTTAAGTGGCCTATCTTGATGTTTTAATGAAAACAATTCTATTAATAAATCCAAACTGTTGTGCATCAAGTTAAAAGAAGTTAAAGCTGCCTTAAAGTAAAGAATACGATTCATTACTGGGTTTATGAGTTTACAACAATTAACCTCAATGAAGGGACACATAGTGGTACGATGCACAGTGTTATAGAGAGTACAAAAGGGCAAGCGTACAGTATATTAAGGCACCATCAAATATGTACACAAAATTCCTGAGTATACATGATCAAATATTTTTTCTGCTTCTTATATCCTGAACTTTTCTAGACTGAGAACACCCCTGCGTGAAATAAAAACAGATAAGAACCTAAAGAGTAAAAATTTATTTGAGCCACCTGAATTCAAAGTTTTATATTGGTTTTATGCATGTTTAAACTCTCTACTTACAGTGTAATCCCTCTCTTTAACCCAAAGTGACTAGGGAATAGATTAAAATCACAGCATTCTCACCTTACTGCTAGGGAAAGAAGAAAGCGCACTTTCACATAAAATGCGTTTGTTCTGTACTCTGGAAACTCTTCAGACAGTTCAATTTATAAATATTCCCAAAAGACAAATCTGCTTCTCAAACACGTTTTCTTGACATGTCCTATTTAAGTCTAATAACCAGAAGCCTAAGAATGCTTTATTTTAAGCAATATTGAACATACCATGAAAACACAAAGTAAGTAGAAACCATATGATTTTTCATAAAGTCAGATTAATAAAGCAATGGCATGAACCAGACATTTATTCTATAAGGTGACAAATAGAATTAAACAACTGTACTTACACATGGGCTAGGCTTTACTGCATCACTTGGGAAGAATCCAAGCTCTCCTGTTGTTAGATTTCTGCCCTAGAGAAAAAACACACACATACACCAATTTTAATTTTTGAAACATAATGAGGGTTAATAGTAAATAACAATACACGTAAAAGGATTTACAACAATAAAAACATAAAGAGTATACAAAATACAATGTTGTTTCAATAAAATGTTACTTAACAGTTGTGTGGGTTTTGTTGTTATGGGTTTTTTGTTGGTTGTTTTGGGGTTTTTTTTAAGAGATATACAATGAGGTATTAATTATAGCTGATAAACCTGAAAGGTCTGAGAGATGAGATTCAAGAAGGGAGCTCAGAGCCTGGTTTGCAATCCCCAGTTCTGTCAATGTGTTCCAGTGTCAGGTATCTTCATTAATGCCATCTCCTTTCTACTTCCTCCTCAGTTGGCATCACTCTAGTGAGAGATGCCACACTGAAACACTACACAGCCCCAAAAAGACTACATCACCATGCAGCAGAATTTTCAACACCTGAGAAATCATGCTGACCCCAATGGGAACTTATGCTAATAATTCATCAACTAATTCAGGCACTAAGTTCTATAGTTAAAGGTTTCCATAAATGATACAAATGAGAGGAAATCACAGGGACACAAGATTATTAACAGAATTAAAGATTAACTCCCTGCCTATGAGATATTCACAGCACAGAATTATAGAACGCCAGGTTGGAAGGGATGTCAAGGATCATCTGGTCCAACCTTTCTTGGCAAAGCATGACCTAGACTAGATGTCTCAGCAACTTGCCAGCCAAACATTAAAAGTGTCCAATCTTAAGGAACCCACCACTTCTGTAGGAGTTTAATCCAGTGGCTGATTATTTTCATTGTGAAAAATTTCCCTCCTGTCCAGTTGGGCTCTCCTCAGGAGTAACTTGTGGCCACCACCACTTATCTTTTCCAAGTGAATCTTTGTAAAAAGGGAGTCTCCAACTTCTTTGTAGCCACCCTTTCAATATTGACATGTGGTGACGTCTCCCCTGAGCCTTCTCTCCTTTAGGCTGAGCAAACCACATTCTGCCACCCTCTCCTCATAGGGCAGGCTTCCCAGTGCTTTGATCATTTTTATGGCCTTTCTCTGGACCTTGTCCAGCCTGTCCACATATTTTGCATAGCAGGGAGCAAAACTGAATATGTTGTTACACATGCCCATAAACTGGGAGACCAGCATGGCCTAACCAAGCCTTTTATGCAACACAACTGCTGCCCAAAGCTGCAGGATCACCAATTGATTCTGGGATTCTGAGGGCCAACAATGACCTCAGCGGCTCACAATTCACCACCAAGGTCCCCCTGAAGAGTACATCCTCAGACAGAACAGCAAAACAGAAACATCTTTGGCTAAACACATTTTTTAGAGCAGAGCGAAACAGAGCACATAGCTAAAATTTCTGAATACCTAAAATGAAACATCAAAGTGTATATTTTGACAAGAAAAAAAAGTGCAGCACAGATTTTTAAAAGCACATAAATGCCTAAACTTCATTTATTTAATTTACTAACTGTAAACAATAATATTCTATGAGCATTTGGTGATAAGAGTAAAAATGCATACTTCACAAGCATTGTAAACTTGAAAATTGCTGTTTGTTTTTTCTTTTATATGGCATACCTGCAACAAAAAAAAATAAAAGGGGAAAAATGCTTCAAGAATAGACATGGAATTTCTTTGGGGTTTTAGTTCAGTTTTTTTCCTATAACACTAAGAGTGTAATTGTACTCTAGTGTCACCCCACAAAACAACTCTGATTTCAAATAGTGTGGAGCTGTTGCAGACTTATGAAAAAAAGAAAACCATCTTTTATTGTGATGCCCTAAGTACAATAGATGACTGAACCATTTTCCTAGGGAGATCATTATGCAGTTTCTCACACACAGCTAGTAACTCCAGTAACTGCCATCTTAACCAAATTCATAGAAAAGTACAGAGAAGGCAGAGGAGAAAGAAAAGCAGTTAAGCAGTATTTAAGTTATAGTATGCAGAATAGCAATGATATTAAAAAATAAATATGGTCAAAACAGTAAGAGTCTTATAGATCTCAACCTGTGTTCAGCAAAACCTCCTTGACCTCTTTTCCATTATCTGCCTGAACACCAGTTACCCTTGCATCCATATATTCTACTTATTCCCAAAACCTGAATTCCTCTGAAGTACAGACATAGCTTATAAGCAAGGTTCTGACAGTCTTCCATCAAAGCAGTACTTATTTACAATTGTAATTTTATCTGAATAACAAGCAATATCGCAGTATTTAAGACCAGACACTAAATGAAGTATGTTAAAGTCTCTGAAAATACATTGATCACACTTAAGCTACAGCTTAAGCTTAAGCCCTGCTTAGTAATTCACAGTGTTTATTTGATGTAAAGAATGAGAAAAGTGTACTTAAACCACACATACTTTTCTATTACAAGCATTTGATTTTCTAAACTGAGTGATGGTAAACTTAAAAATCCATTCTAGTATTAGTCTTGCAGGTCAGCTGTAAATTAATTTAAAATGCATCTTGAATAAAAATTAGATATTTTAACACAAATTGTTTTCCAGGTTTTCTTCTCAATATGCATTTTAAAATGCAGATGTCATTGCAAGGCTTATGCAAAACTGTATTAAGCAGTTTGTGACAAGACAGCTTGTGAGAAAACAAAATTTCCTGAATGATGTTAATGGGGATGACAATTTTCATTAAGATTCAAATCTATTACAAAGGCTTCTAGGGAGAAAAGCCTCACACGCTTTCTGGTTTCTGCTAGTTAAACACACTGAAATTCTACCTAAATTCTTTAGCATGACAGGTACAAATAACATCTAAGACAAACTGTAGTAGATTTGAGTTGACAGATATATATGAACAGCAATAAAAGATGCCCATAATCCTGGCTTGTACTACATGTATTAGTCAGGTGACTACATTCTAGCCAGTCCCAGATCAAGAGTGTGCTTAAATGCTTCTCTGGATCAGAACCCAAAACCTTGCAGGGGGGAGGCTGTTGCTTTGTTTGATTGTTGGGTTTGGAATGTTTTGCGTTATTTTGAGGAGGTCTTCAGGGTGCTATTTACATATTTTTAGCTAGATAAAACAAGTCTATTGTTTTGTAAAACATTACATTCATTAACTTATTATAGCCTCAAAGAGAAACGACAAACACATGAACAACAAAGCAAAACAACAAATGCTTCCCAGTTCTTGTCCTATTACTATCCTGAAAATTCTTCTATTTAGCTCTGCTTCCATTTATTCAATATTATCAGTAGTATGCAGGACTCTGGTATGAAAAATCAAGAAAACCATCAAGAAGAATAAGATACGCTTTAGTGCATTTATCCTTAAAGTGAATGCAAGAGCACTTTGAATCCGTTTATAGTTGTCTGTTAAAAAGAAATTTCAGTAACAGTGGTAGTGATGTGAATCACTTGGTACTAACTTGTACCATCAATAAAATACACTTTTCCCATATACATAAAAAACTGTGCTTAAATGAGCTGAGAGGTTGTCAAGACGCTCAGGTGTTGTTTTGTGGAGCTATTTCTCTCCACTATAAATCTAATATTTGTAACTGAATTTTCCAATATAGATTTTAGTTCTGCTATGTTAGAGCAGCGACGGAAAATTCATAGGACTTTGCTGTTTATGTTCCAGACGTTTCCTTAATTTTTATAATTTCACTTGACAGATTGCTACCAGTGCCATGTTCTTGCACACTTAACACCATGAATTTAAAGGCTGCAAGAATGAAGCTTTGCACAACATAGAAACTACTGGCATTACAAAAGTCAAAACAGCTGTAGAAGACATTTATTTTGGGTAAAACACAAAGCTATTCTTTTGTTATTCAAAGGGAAAAAAGTGACAAGAGCAACATATCAGTAAGAACTTAATATCTGGGAATAATGGAATATAGCCATTTGCTAAATGATACAATACCTGCCAAAATAAGCTATGTGCATCTCCTTGTATAAGTTCAATTGTGTCACCAATCTGAATATGCAATGGTGGACCATCTTGCGTTGCTGGCTGTGGTATTCCATTGTAGTTTCGAATTACTTGCATTTTTGGTAAACCTGAACAAACAAATAAAAATCACCATATCATTTTAAATGACAACTTATAAAATCTGAAGACCACAAATGTAATCAATCAACAAAGAGAAATTATGTCTTCCATATCACTAAGGCAATGCCTTAGTACTACACCACATAAAACTTAATAGGAAAGAGCTACCAAAAATAACATCTTTGTCCTCCCTTCTTGGGGTAAAGTTGATTTCATCTCTATGGAGGCTCTTTGCTCTACACAGCACACACACACACCTGGATCTACATAAAGTTCATTATTAAGGCTATCTTTGAAGGTCAAGGCAAAAATTACCATGACCTAATATTAAAGAAACCAATATGGATAACCTCATAAGCTATAAAAAAACTATTACCAAAAAGCCTACTCTGACACGAAGGTGTTTGAGAGAGTAAAGAATAAATCTTTCAAGCTGCTCATAAGACCTTTTTTATATTTTTTATTTTTTACTTTTTAATTCTCCTGTTTTGACAATGTTTCTGGACGCACAGAGCAAAGCCTGGGTCAATTTCAGGTTCTGATCTGTGACTTTTTTTTTTGACAGTAAGCATTCCACAAAATTTTCCCCAAAGATTGCGTAAAAAACTAAATCACTGTTTATAACTACACTCCAAGAGTCTCCACAAGTATGTACTGAATATGGGGCTCAATTTCAGCTGGAATAGAGAACGGTGGGTGCTGTACCTCCAAGTTCTTGTAACAATAATGGCATTTTTAAAAACCCACTTAATCCATTATGGACAGCGAGAGTACAGCACTAAAAAAGTGTACTGCTGTATCATTAGATTACTTGAAAACAAGCAAAGTATGCACCTACTCCATAACAAACATAGTAGACTTAAAATCTTTTAGAAAATTATTTTTGCCACTTCTCATACTATGAAGGAAAGCACTGTTTTAACACAACAGCTCTAATTTTAATTACTTTCCTCTATGTTTAAATAAAATCTCATGTAATCATTTCTGTGGTTTTAACTGCACATGGGATGTTAAAAACTGCTACAATTAAGTGGGCACATCCATTTATAATCTTAAACAGAAATTTTTTGGTTAAGTAAGATTGGTAATAATGTACATTAATAAATACAAGTAAGAGTGAAAACATGCAAGGTAGTTGTAATGGCATATTTAACCACTTTCTTGCTGGAGGGTCAGGATTAACAACAAAGGATCAGCAGGCCTACAAAAGACATTTCTGTTGCAAGATCATTACTGTAATTTAGGTAGCAAGCAACACAAATGTCCATGATCTCCTTTAAATTGTATGAAACATAAAAGAGATCACTTTCAATAATTACTAGTCTCTGTATTTAAGAACACAAAACCAAAGCGCTAATGAAACATTAAGCAAAAAAATACAGCTCTTACATTACTCAACCCAAATGACACCACAACATGTACTATTTCTTCAAGTTATTTGGCATACTTAAAATGAGCGCCTAATTATTAGTAAGCCTTCATTTCACTTTGGTAAACACTAGACTTGGCTTTATTTCTCAACTGAAGGCTGTCATGCTTTCGAATACTGATTAAGCAGTAACATGTTGCACCTATTGCAAAGCAAATAGGAGTGCTGCACACAAGTATCTTCTCAAAGCTGCCAAATTTGGCCTAATGCTAGGTAACTCCCTTATCACAACACAAATGATAGCTCTGTATATGTGATAAGCAAACTGTAAGCATGCATTCATCTTATAGACTACTTTTAAGTCAAAGCAAACGTACAAAAAATTATTCCTGCAATGAAATCTTGTAACAGGTGATAGAGTCTGTCAAATTCTTATTGTGCAGATACAATATACTTAAAACACCGGAAAAACAATATACTTAAAACATCAAAAGATGGTGAAGAAACACTCTCATGCACTTTTCTGTGGAGATCCTGGGGATTTCTTAGAGATAACACATAGGTGAAATCAATAATCATAAAAGAATTACTTCCTTCTATTTCACTGCTAATTACAAGTATCCACACCAAGAGAACATAAAACATTGTGCTGTGTCATCTAGCAGAATTTTTCAAGAGAGAATGCAGAATTTATCATGCTAAAACATACCATGCCTGGAATACTTGTGTATAAATCAATATGCTTAATTCTGTACAATCTTAAAGTATTTTGATTACAAAATTCAGTAGATACAATATTAGAAGAGTTGATGTAATGCCTCTTGACATCACTAGAAATAATCTTATTCATTTAAACAGGCTTTTGGATTACTCTTAAGAAAGTTTACTACCACGCTTCAGATCCATTCTTAAAAATGCTTTGCCATAATGCCTACAGACACTGGGATATCTACAGTGTTGCCACAGTAGAGCTGCTCTCCACTATGGTAACAAACAAATGTTATTCTTCCACAGGAATTTTACTATCTACATTTATCCATTTGTTGTCTTGGGTCTACTTGGGGGTTCTTTGTGTTTGGTGTTATCTTTGCTATGAATACACACTGCCTAGCACAATGGATACACACTATCACCAGACTCACATAAATCACCATCTGGAATAACAACAACACATGGCTAGAATACCCATACAGTGCAATAATTCAGAATAACATTGTGATTTCATTAATTCACCCACTTTAGTAATGATATTGTGCACTAGCTTCATGTCTCTGACCAAAGATACATGTATTAACAAGGGAAAAATATTTCGGGTACTCATTATCTAAGCACACATTAGATTTGACCCATTCTGAAAAGTTCCTTGTACCTCAAAGTATAACAACTGGAAGTAAATTCACTCTCCAACAATAGAAGTGTCTGAGTCACAGAGAATGTATTAATTTCAACATCAGCAACACAAGACATGCACAGACAACCTGTATACTGACTAAAGATACAAGAGTAGTTAATGCGCAACTTGTGTGTTTTAGCCATTGCATAAAAATACATCAAAACTACCTGTTCTTACATTATTTGAAACATTGTTAAAAAATTAGTTCTTTTCAGGAACAAAAGCCTAAACATCATCATTGAATCAACCAAACAAATGCATCCTACACTGGAAAAGCTACGTGTTTTAAGTGTTCTTGTTTCCCTTATATCACCATATAGCACAGAAAATATAAATGGGGTACAGAGAACTTAATAAATTGAGTTAGAGTCAAAAAGCTCCAAACAGAACACTCAACTTGCTTTTCACAGTATAATTACAGATTTTACAACAATAGCTCAGAAACAGTTTAGCAGATTAACAGTGAGAGGGTGTACATTAATTGGACAGCCTTTCACCTCCTAACCTACACAAAGCATAGGGGCATGGATGGATCAAGTCCCATACATTCTTATCACAGAAATCAGGTCATACAATCTTTCAGCTGTTTAGCAAGCTAACCTAAAATTATTTTTTTTTTTTAGAACCTTATTCTCTGAGATTTAGAATCTTCTACTTTCCAGTGTAAACTGGAGCATGGCTAACAGGCCCATCTAGAGGCAGCAGCCTGAATAGTTCTTTTCCTTGTCAGCATAAATTTTTAGAATACAGAGGGCAATCATGCCCCCTTTAGCCTCCATTTTGCTAGACTAAATGAGCCAAGTTCTTTTGTCCTTCTCCCATAACAGATCAAGTTCTCTGAGACAATATACCAACTGCATTACTGAAGTTCAGACAGACAAGATATAGAACACTTTGTCTATCCTGAAATATCATTCTTCATAGGCAAATAGATCCACCAGAAATACACACATTAAGAATCCTTAGTACTTGCTGTAATATAATAATGCAGACAAAACCAAAACAAACAAACAAAAAAGTGGTAAGTTACAGAAGCCTGGAATGTTTTAAGTGTAGTTATAGATTTTTCATGACAGAAACAGTATAGAAATATTATGCATTAATGACTAAAATGTGCAGTATGATAAGCATTAGAGACACTGCCATTACCATGTACATAGCTGCAGTACTGACAACTGCAGAAAACTGGAAACCTATCTGGCATAAAACTGTTATTCATGAGTACATTTAAAAGCAGATAAAATTCCAACACAATGGACAAGGTCAAGATTTCAGACTTGCATTATTATAATTAATGACAAAAATCCCATTGACTTCCAGGAGGTCAGATTTCCACATGACTGAAAGCTTTTGTTAGGAAGCTACGTAATTTAAAGATGCAAAACCAGCCTGTCAGTTTCCAAATTTGAGATCAAAAAGCAATGTGATCCAGTTATTCCACCATTGAAGGGCTGAAATACATTTCACTTGAAAACCAAGAAAAAACCCAGATTCCCAGAAAACTCTTCACAGCCAAGCTCTTGGTCACAGACCTAATACAAATTGACAACCTAAATCACAGCTCTTAAGAAAAACAGAAAGCTCACGACAGTCAGGGTTTACAAATGCTCAATTTGCTACATTACAAAAAACCCCTATATATATATATGTGTGTGTGTGTGTGTGTTTATCCATATATATATATGTGTATATATAACTAAGAAAAATAAACCAAAATGAAAAAAATACCACAAAAAAACCCACCACACACCAAAAAACACCAAACAAATAAATAACCTTTCATAAACCAAGTCATGCATTTGAGCATTTAATCTCATAGCCAAGTCAAAGAAGGCTATATTTTAAAATTAGCATAGTACCTAAGTTAGAACGCCCATTACATATGAAATGATAAGAATATATAAGTAACTTGTATCCCTTACAGCAGTTCCGCATTTAAGAATGGCACTGAATGACCCTCACAGTTTCACGCAGAAATTCAAAAATGTTACTTTTTCCTATTAACATGCTGAACGCATGCCCTATGGTGACTTCTTCCTGTCAAAATTGACTCCAGCATCTGTTATTTCCAAGCAGTGGAGAACATGGTTTATGCACTGGGCAGGGATTATTTTAACATACAGAAAAATGATATAGCCTATTAGGAGAAAGGGTTCAAAGGTGAACCTGTGGATATACTACATACCATTAGCACATAAACACAAAACAGCTTCGTCTGCATTAAAAATCCATACCTAGTTAACATAAGACTCGAAGAAAGACTTTCTTTTTCTCTAGGAAAAATATAGTCCAGGCACCAAATATTGGTAACTTGATCTAAAATACACTAATGCAATGGAAGAAAGTCTCCTGACTTAATTTCAATTTACATCAGAACTTTCGACTGTTTGACATGGCCACATTTTACTGTTTCCAGAACCTCAGCTCAATGACATTTGCCCTTTCTGTTTTTACATTCAGGCCAAGGACTTTCAACACAAAATCCAAAACTGGTATATATGGAATATGCCAGCAGTTTTTTAAGTGCGCTTTTCACAGTGTCAGTGATTTAAATAATTACTACTGGACAAAATAAATACAACTAATAAGTATATTAACATACCTTAAAGTTGTTAATTAAGTTGAACTTAATTGTCCCAGTCTTAAGGCATTTTTTTTTTATGTCATCAGAATTAAAATTTATATTTTTAGATATTGCTTGTTAGCCTTACATTCAGACAAGACACTGAAGTGCTAACAGTGCCTAAGAATCAGCTCTGAATATTTCACTTGTTTGTCTTCTCTTTAGCTGTTTGGTCATTGAGTACTGTTAAACAAAGACTCAATATTCTTCACATCACTAACCACAACCCCTGAGTTTGCTGTTTATCTCAATTTCAAGTCAAAATACTTCAGAAGGCTGATTATGAAACCATTTAACAGCTACCATGAGCCTTAACAAACTGTTTAAGATTCTGTTTCTCTAGCTATATAAGTAAAGCAGCCCTGGCAGAGCTTTTCTCCGTAAACAGAGACCTAGCCAAGGGAGAGAGAAGGAAGGGGGAGATGCAGAATCTCCGTTATTTCCTTATTTAGTTGACAAAATTGTAATGCTCTCCAAACCACATCTGATAAACATTCACATTTCCACAGAAACAGAAGATTGAATGACTGTCATCATACAGAACAAATAATACTACTGAAGAGTTCGGGGTTTTTTGTTACAAACCTAGCCCTGCCTTCCCTGACTGTTCTCCTTCAACTGTTCCTACCATTTGCACCTCCTAAAAAAACAACCTTATTGAAGCAACATTTGGGGTTCCCTCTGGTCCTTTAATACCTGTCAACTCTTCTATCAAAGACTCAACTTTTCTACAACATCTTTTCACTGCTACATACATAAGTTGTATTCTTGGCAGAGACCTCTGCAAAAATGGTCAACCATCAACTAAATGAAGACGAGTGGGAGGAAAAATCTGTCTGCTAACAATCTGATCAACAAGTTGTTATCAGAAACAAAAACACCACAATCCAGGAAGTCCTTTTTCTTCTCCGGGTTCTGTAGGCCTGATCATTAGCAAAAAAAAAACCCAAACCTTGTTAAGTAGCTGTACCTCCATTTCTGAGTTAAGATACACACAAAACTTGGATTTGTAGAAAAATCCTACATGGCAGATCACAGCAGGAGCTCATTACAAGGAAAACAAACAAGTCTAGACAAGTTATTCACTTTACATGGTTGGATTTTGAAATTGTGTGACTTGTGAAATATTTCTGTATAGATTTTTTTTAATTTTTTTTTTTACATTACAGTAATTTATTTTGCTTAAAGAACAACGTATGGACAAATTAACATCTGCTCTGAACATCATATTCGACTTATATCAAAAGTCTTTTTAACAAAGATATTTGAGGATAATTATCTTTTTATGCTTAGGGACAACATGAGCAGCAATAGTAAAATTAGCATCTTGGGAACAGGACACTCACTTAAGTGGACAGTCTCCGCTCAGCAGCAGCTTTCTGGTCTTTCCAAGTCAAGACCAAAATTAATGCTCAGCTTAGTGCTCCTATAAATATAGCTACCATTTATTTTGATCAGAAATAAGCAATTTAGGTAAGAAAATTCAGAATCCAAACTGAAGTTTCAGAATCAAAATTTTTATTTAGAAAAATAACAGAAGGCATTTTTCTTAACTCCTAAGCAGGGACATTTGGCACATCGTGACATTAATTTTAAGGAATTTGGAAGCTTGCCTCTTTACAAGAAAAAACAGGCACTGCAGAAATGCTTCTCAACAGCCGTGTTTTTAAAATTGACAAAGCCATAAGGGCTGCCTTTAGGGAAAGGACTGAACCTATCATTATTTAGATGACCGATGACCATTTGCCTCTCATGCCCTTAAGGGTGACTCTGCTCACAACACCCTCAGCAGATTCACTGCTCAGGTTTAAATTTCCTTTTGTTCTTTAACAGAAGTAAAAGAAACTAAAGATTTTGGGAAGTCAGGGTTATAATGTTACAATATTACAAAAGCAATCTGAAAATCATTCAAGTACACTGCAGAAAGAATCTACTGACATGCACATGCCAAGCCATTCCTGTTTGCACAGCAAATGTTTTCAGAATCTGTCCTAGCCATCATTCAAACACTGGAGTCTTCTCTTAAAATACACATACTTGAATTTGTACATCCATATGTAACTGCAGCAATAAAGAACCCATTTTTAGAAAGTCAAATACCAAATACTAGAAAGATCATGTACCACAGGCTCCAGCTACACTGTCAATTTTGGGGTTTTTAGAGTGACACAGAAACTAGCACATTTATTTAAAAAAAACGGACATTCCCTAGGTGGAAAACTGTGGATTGCAAATGTAAGAAAGGATGTTTAAAACACTAGAAACTTAATGTGAAATTCCAATACAATGTCTTAGCATTTATACTCAAATGCAGGTACTTGGCCTTTAAAACTTTGGTGTCTGCACTTTGTCCTCTCTCAAAGAAGAGGGGCCTCTCCAGCACTGTGCTTAAAAAAGCAGAAGACAGCCAGGAAGGTCACAGACTACAATGGTCAGTCACACAATTTTTGTGATAAAGTACAGTGAAAACTATTTTTCTTTTGCAGAGAGACCTTGGTTTCCCTTTCATAGTATGTCTTCCTCCAAACAAGTATTAAAAACAAGCTCTTGTGTTCTATACAATTTTAACTTCAAATACTTATTTAAGCAACTAGTCCTTACTTGCACTGACATAGGCAACTATTATTAGAAGAGAAAGGATTTTGGAATATTCTACACTGAGAAGAATCTCAGCACTTGGAACAAAAGTTAGAAATTGCTGAGTGCTGAATGTCTTATTATGTGAATAAAGATAATTAAGTTTAAAAAACAGTTTGCATTTGCTTTGACAAAGTAATGAATTCTCATAATTTCAATTTTGTCTAGTATGTGAATTGGGCATATGAAGTTTAAAAATAATGTTGCCTCAAAACTAAGAAGCATCATTATTTTCTTTAAAATTGAGCAAACTAGAATTCTGGTATATGAATTAAATAGTATAGTAGATGAGGTTCTGACTTTTCATAATAGCACACGGTATGAAAATTAACCTGTGTTAATTATCACATCTTTTAATGTGGTGCCATGGCATTCTAAAATGTCTATTTGTTCAAACAAGTACCTGCCCTGAGGAGCTAACAACTTAAACTGGGCACATACTATAGATGAGCTATGAAGGTGTGTCCAGAGAGTAGTAGATTATGTGCAGCAAAAGGCTCTGAAAAACAGGGATGAATCTTGGAAGATAAAAACTCATTATTCCACAGAAGTAATTACTTTGAGCTATATTTTTAATACTACCTTCTCTCTACCCAGGGATGATTCTGCAGCAAGTACTAAGAGGAAAAAGCTGGAAAACAAGAGCACTACTTTTGAAATTGAATTTACTACATGTGAAACCTTGCATGACTCTGTCCAGAACGTAGATATTTTTCTGTTGTTGGGCATTCACAGATTTTATAATGTAAAAAAAAAAAACTTCGGAAGTATAAACCAACATAAACTTCGTTCTTTCTGAAAAAGAAATACACTGTGGTAAGATTATGATAGGCCAACCTTACCTGCAGCCTGCTTGAAATCATTGCATGACAGAAGGCAGCCCTACCTTTTAACAAGTCTATTCAGCACAAACGGAATTAGTCATCCTACTGAACACACTGAACACTTCAACACAGATACTGTACATTAAAATAATAATAATGTACAGCAAAACAGTAGCTGTGCACAGTATAACCCATGGAAACACTTATGCCATCTAGAGTGTTTCATAGGTCTCAAAATTTTAAAACATACATTGCTGAAAACATGCTAAAATTTTATTCATCAACCACGGTAAAAATTAAACTTAATTTTTTCATGCTATTTCTTTCATGCTCAGTATTGACCAACAGCATCTGCCTCTAAAATAAATAGTTACTTTCATTTTTGCTACTTAGGAGAAACAAATCCTGTGACAAGGGAGGAATTTTACATTATTACATAACATGAAGGTGAAGTGGCTGATGCCTAGCAAAGCAGGCAGGTTCCAGCAAATGAGAGAATAACCTTGCCTGCACGCACCCTCTTTGTAATGCTACATAATCCCTTAGATTTTCAAGTTAAATGCTCTTGTGATCTTCCTTTACAAGCAATTTTTCTTTACTATGACCTCTACCTTTGTTACTGCAGATACCTCTTTTACTTCCCAACTGACACTTCTTAACCCACATGCAAAACAAATTCAGGCCAAACAGACCTTCTTTGCATGGAAGTATCATAGATAAACACGGCCAAGAATTACGCCATTATATTAAGCAATGAAAAGACACTTGCTTTGGCTGAAACAAATCTGCAAACAAAAAGTATGCATACTGTTTTCTGGTTTGTATATGTTACAATGAATAACTTTTTGTCTTCTGAAAAAGAGAACAAAACTTGCTTTCATTACAAAATATTTGTGTTAAAAAGGAAAAAGAATAATTACATACTTCACTGTTACCACGATGTAAAGTTGTTTACCCCTAAATACACACTTGTGCAATTCTTTTTCTTTGTTTGCTTGTTTTTATACGGCATATTTTGCACATCTGAAGCATCAGCAAATTATGAAAATAATTTGTAGGAAATCCAAAAGGCATTTTCAGTTTCTTCATGCACTTGTAGTACCCCTAGCCTCATTCAGGTGATATACACAGATATTCAGACCACATTTTAAGTATTCACTGAGTATAAAAATTTATGTATTCTAGAGTCATAGAATGGTTTGGATTGGAAGGGACCACCATAGATAATATCCCATCTCAGTATTTTCACTTAGAAGTTACCCTTTCTTTTCTGGGAAGATTGGCATAGCAAAAAATTATGTACTATACAGATGCACTAAATTTTCCAGAAATTCACCTCCATTTTATCAAAGAAAAACATTTTAAATTTTTAGAACAAATTTTTCATTGTTTAAAAATTAAATAGCTTAATTTCCTATGATTACAGATAAGTCCTTAATTTAAAGATGGATCACATGAGAAATAAATAAGAAACAGGAAAAAGGTGTTGTTTTAAAGGAAAAAATGAAAGCATACAATAAAAGCATCCATGATCACTTGATCTTTGGTGCAAAATCGAGAAGTTAGTAGTAAATTATCATAGATAATAACAACGGGAATTAAGTCCCTCGCCCTGTGGTTAGTCCTACCAGAACAATCACGCTTCATCTTAAAATCTTTTTCTACCTTCGCTTCACTTGAGAAAACCCTCATATTCTTCTTCACAATAGTGAAAGTTCTCCTTTCATTTTTCATTTCCAGCCTGAATGTGGGTAATATACTACTCCAGCAAGCAGTGGGTAACTTTTAGGACATAAACCCTACCTGAAAGCAACAAAGCATATGGGTTGATGTTCTGTTTAACCGAAGATGCATGTATTCTGTCAAACCCACACTAACTGTGCAGCCTCAGGACTGAGCTTGTTCAGCAACCCAATCAGAAAGAAAATCACTTATTTCCCCATTGTCATCACCACCACTGCCTCCCATGACCAGTTCTCCATTATCTTATTGAAGCTATTTAGCCTTGGAACTGGGTGATTCGCTAGACTGAACAGAAAGAGGAGGAAAGGGACCCTGGGTGTGAAAAAAACACTTGTGACAACAACTTCTAGTTACATCAAAGAACCACCGGAGATCAAACTGACACCAGTAAAACAGCCGTCATTGGCTGTTACTCCCAGAAATACTGCCCTGACAAAGAATACCCCTTATACACTTAAATCCTAGCATCAGCTCTTTGATCTTGTTTGATCATTCAATGTTTTTCAGATGCCTGAGTCATGTACAGAACAGGATTTAAATCAATACCACCAGAAGGGCTCAAATAACAAAACCATCACACAAGGCACAAAAGCAGAGATTTAAGTCTCCATCATTAAGCCTCCTAACTCTTTGCCTTGTTTATCTTCTTCTCCCCACAATCAAGCAAAAAAGGGAGTGGGAAAATTATACAGCAGACTTACAGGAAATAAAACAAAAAAAAAGGGAAAAAAATAAATCATAGAAGATGAAGTGACATTAAGTAAAATCCATTTACTAAAATGATCATTGCTACTCTGCAAGAAGGCTGATACTGGCAGGGGTAGGACGTTATGCTGGGAGGAAAGCTGCGCATACAGGCATACTTCTGCTGCTGTATCATATTTCATGTGACTTGTCACTGTCAAAACCAATTAAGGAAAAAATCCAAGAACAGCAAACATGTTGCTTTATCATCTGAACTAAAAGATACAGTGCATAATGCTCTCTCCTCTCCCCACATCTTTTATTCCAAATGTACTGGTTAAAGAATAGCTTCTAATGTTACTGGAACGAGGCATGATTTCAAGGTATCAGATAATGAAGTTACTATTTAATTCTGTTACAAACTAAAGCTTAAGAAATACAAGTTATGAAAAGCACAAGACTGAACATGTCTTCTATTTACTTGCAGGTCAGCAAGAGCAGCAATGAGGACTGAGCTCAAGTGCTTTCTCTGAATTACTTAAATCCCTTACATAATCCCTTATAAAGTTACAATACTTTTTTTCCCCACCAGATAAACCATGAAAAGGTCAAAACATGCAACTGGGTTGCATGAATTGATTCTGATGAAAATCAATCAGATAAATTTTTATGCTGTCACTTCTTGGAAAGAGTAAATACTAAATAAATTCTAATATGAAATTCCTGAGTTGTTTAATTATGAACTGCAACCTATTTCTTAAAACAACCTAAGTACCTTAGAAATAGGAGGTCAAGTGTCAAAGCAATGTTTTAAAGCAACTCAGCTGTAATCAGTAGACATCCCACAGAGATATGGGGCATCTGTACAAGTTAGGCTGGTAAAGCCTAATATAAAAACAAAATTTGCAAATATATGGATAAATATAATGTAAAGACTAAAAATACATTTAAAGGAAAGTTGGGGGCACTATTTTGAATTCTTTACAGTAGAAAATGAACATGGCAATCTATGAATTATTAAGGATTAGCAAAATAATTTAACAGGACTCACAATGAGGATCTCCCACTGTTTACAGTATGAGAGGCAAAGGTTCCCCCAAGAAATAAACAGAAAAAGGACATGAAGGAAAAGGTTGAAACAGCAACTTTTGTTCAAATTGAAGATATTTTTCAAAAAGGTCACCATAAGGAATCAATGCTTGGACTTCCATTGTTCAAAACTTTAATAAACAGTACTGAAGTGGGGTAAAGGTGGATTAAGTTTAGCAGGAGGTGCAAAATTGTTTCTTTAAAAATCCCACTACCGTCAAATAATGGCTCTTCAGGCTAGAAGAGAGATCACGGGAGGGGATATGACAGAGACAAGTCAAAAGTAGCATAGAGACAGTGATCAGAGAAAGTATTCATTATTTCTTTGTTTATTATTCACTGTCTCAAAAACACAAAGTGTCAAGGCAGCAGGCAGCAGGTTTAAAACAAACAAAAAGAAATACTTGATTCACACACAACTAATAATGAAAGTAGCAGTTATATAAGGTGGTGAATGCCAAGATTTTAGACTGCTTAAAAAAAATGGTACTACAAATATGTGGATGAAATATTATGAGCCAAGAAAAAAAAACCCAAACAAAAACCCACGAGATAATGGGGAAGTACCAAAACATCTTACCCCGTATTCTATCTGCAAGCATTCATTCAATTGGCTACTGTTGAAGATGAAATACTGAGCTAGCTTAGCCTACTGCCTAACTAAGCCTCATTATTCCCTTCTCTGGGAAGCAAAAAGAGGCAAGCAGATTAAAAACTTTCCTGAAAATCAGCATCAGTTTCTCAAGCTCTTGACTCTGGTCCCTTTCACCAAGCTGTAAAACCCTCCTCAGGCAGAAGCAGTTCTGGGAGCTTCTCTTCTGTGAATTTTCAGCAGTCTTTTTTTCTCCCATGGGATGGCTGCTTTCAGTTTTCCAAAGTTTCCCAAATTCTTTGTGTGAGAATTACTTTGAAGTAGTGATCAAATACTGATTTAGTTAAATGAGCAAGCCACAAAAAAAGAAACCATATAGTTTAGAGTACTGTTAAAATTCAGTAACTTTTTTACTATATTTAATCATTCATAGCACTATGATCTTTGGTTTACCTTCTGAGCATGAGAGAACTCTGAAGATTAACATCAGGTATCAAAACAGAAGGGTAAACGTAAAACTCTTGAAAATGAGTAAGAGATCTATGAGTTCCAATCAACTTTACCAAAATGCTATGGTAACTAAAGGGAACTTTGGCCTATATGATTTCTGCACAAGCCTTTTTCTGTGGGGAATGCTGCACAAGAAGCTGCGCCAGCACACCAGAACTAGAGCACGAATGTCCTGACCCTCATCAGCTGCAAACCATGGGAGTCAAGAGGAGTTGAAGTTAAAACACCAAGATAATCTCTGAGAAGGGTAGACATTGAAACAAGTAGACATTGAAACAAATAAGTTACTGAAGTCAAGACAAAAGGTTGCACCTGGGACTTAGCCAAGAGCTAATGGAAGTCCCCAGTGTGGACTGAGGGGACAAAAGAGTGTGTGTTCAAGGAAAACGTAAAGTAATAATGTAGCAGAAAGTGGTAACAGAAAAATGAACTTATACATCTGGGTACAAATAAGTTGTTCAAGCAAAGGCATGTGGACAGTAATGTGATTGGTTGAAAACATGCTTATCAGTAATGTCATTGGCTGGGAAAAGTGATGTTGCAAAAAGTACCAAAAATAAACCAACAGATACTAGCGATTACTAACCTCTAGGCAGGGGTCTACAAGAAGCCTGTAAGTTCACTCAGTAAAAGATTTCAGTTGCACCACAACTGGAATCCCTGCCTCAGTTGCCAATTTTGTTTTTCTTTTTCGTAATAGTTTTTATAATATTTATTTAATAGTGGTGTACTATATTGTGTATGTGTAAATTGCAAAACAAAGTATGTTGGTTTTATTGATCATACTTGTGTGCTCATTTTGTCCAATTGTACCCCTTTTCCTTTTTTCTGCCTGCCAACTTCCTCATAGTTACCTGTAAATACTGATGTTCTATTTAGAACAGTACATGCTGAGAAAGTTTTTTCACAGAAAAAGATACTGTAGGTTTTTTAACTCACCTCTCTTTAAAGATTATGCTAATAGATGCTGGGCATGTATTAAACACCATTGTTTCTCTCAGAGAAAAAAAAATATTACTTGCCCAAGATATAAAGACACTCCCAAAAACACATCCAATAAGACAAAAGAGCCTAAATTACTCAACTACGAACTAATCTTGCAATCCAACCAGACAAGGATGAAAGAGTTTGACAAAGTAAATATATTTCACCCTTTGGCATCTGGGTCTTCTGATGTTTAATTAAAAAAAAAAGGCTAAAGGCTACGTTCTTCTCTGAGTGTTAGCTCACTGCTGAGATGCCAGAGGGACAGGCACCTTTCAAAATACCTCTCCCCAACAGGAATGTAAAAATAATTTTAATTTAAAGTATAACAACCCAAATAAAAATCATTAAACTGCATTTGAAATGCTTCATTGGAAGACAAAACTCTGCTTTGCCTTCCAGAAATGCATTAGTGGAAAATTTCTCAGTGCAAAACATTAGACATGTTCTTTCTTGTAACACAACAAAGATGAATTCAGTATTTCAAGAAGCAACAACAGCTCAGCACACAGCATTAGCACTGTAGTAAAAAAACCCGAAAAATAAGATAATATAATAAAAAACCAGATCCTGAAAGTAATAAGTATTTTTAATAAATCTGTGAGATACATTAATTTGATCTCACAAATTAGGTCAGTGTATCTCTGAATGAACTGCGGCTGAAGTCTACCTCGAAGAAGCTGTCCCATTAACACCTGACAATGTGGTGACCACAAAAAAGTTCACTGACTCTTGTCTCAAACCCCAGCACTGTTCCAGCCACATGTTGTAAAACATGTCAAAACACATCTAATCAATACTGTAGGTTTTGTAACCAGCTGTAACTGGTCATGTTACTGCTGCTATCTGAGTCCCTGAAGAACTCCAGAACATTCCCAATTATACAGCACGTCAGCAAGCAGTATTGCTTCTATCCTGCTAAGGAGTCTTCCTTTTGCAGCAGGAGTGCTCCTAGCTGCCCTGTTAAACCAGTTCTTCCCTACAAATCATCTGGTTCACAGAGATTCCTACAGACATGCACTATATACTTCATATGCAGCTTAAACAAAGTGATCAGATGCTGCATAGAAAAGGAGTAAGTATCCATAACCCAATAAAACCCACACAAAAATTAAGCTTATGTATACATACATATAAATATATGTATGTATACTCAAAGCTCATTGTCTGTTCTGTAGCTTAGTATATTACCATATAAAGAAGTCTTTAGATACTTAGCTAATCTAATGATCGACAAAAAATACAAAATCACCTCTGGGGAAAACACACAAAACTATTATATACTTCTTTATGATTACTAATTATTAGACACAATTTAGTTCCAAGATATGTAGGCATCTGAGTCCTTCAGGTCTCTAAAATTGTAATTTCTGTCTTTCTAAACCATACTGCCTGCCTTTATTAAGTCATGGGATGTATTTTTATCTGTAATAGGAAAATGCAAAAACTAAATTAGAAGGACATAAATGAACATGTCATTCTGATTACTCTGCTTGCAGCATATCTCCAAGCCTCCTGGTCAGTTACAGGATGTGATGGACACTTTACTTGTATGAACTTTATTTGGTTACTCCATACCAGTAAGCAGTAAGAAAGATCTCAACCTTGTCAAACAAACTCCTTGCTAGATGAAGTTCTTTTAAATATTTCTCTTTCCTCCCGTGTTCCTTCAGGTTTTCCCTAATTTATTTTTCAGCCAGCTAGTCCGTTATGTACACATCCATTTTGATCAGCCGCTAAAACCCATGGTTATGTTCAGTGCAAACTGTATCTAAAGCTGAAAAGAACGTTGCATATATACTTCAGTATTTCAGATCATGCTGTTGCATCAACTGCCCCAGAAGATTCTCATAGATACTTAACAAAGAAATAAGCCTGCGAGACTCTGAGCAAAACCCTGAGGGAAGGTGTAGAAACAAATGGCCTCTAGTGGTTTGCTCTACTCAATCTGAAAGACAAGAACTATTGAAAAAGGATTGCTATTCACTCCTAAATTATACTGACAGGAAAAATAATTAAATAACACTAACACACACCTCAGCAAAACATTTATCAATATTTTTCTTGATTTTATATACAGAAACTCCTTAACTAAAGCAAAAAATGCTACTTTGGTCTAATCCATCTTGAAGAAGATAATGATAATAAGAAGATTCTATTAGTCATGTCAGTCATCTCCTCCCTTTTCACCAGAAAACTAA